>JAANSK020287146.1:0-10680 GCA_011763485.2 Isoetes engelmannii | reverse complement strand
ATGCACACTTGTCTCGCAATGTGTGAAGGCTATCAATCCCCTGTAGCTCTCGCACCAACAAAGATTCATACTCTTCTGGTCTCCGATAGTCTGGAATATATCTGAACCCTGCAGGTCCACTTTGCGGTGTCTGCACCCAATCTAGAGTAACATAAATCGGGTAGTGATCTAACAAGGCCTCCTCATCCCCTGTCCATGTGCCAATGGAGAAGTGTGTAATCATGTCAAGTCCTACTACTGGAGCGAGGAGGTAATCCAGCACACTAGCTCCACCATCATGCCTGCCACTCCTGCATGTAACTCCCCCTGATTGCGGCCACCTGGGCATCCCATTACACACCACCATGTCAAAAACCTGACAAAGCTAGACCAGTTCTCTTCCGAAAGGCCTTGCGACCGTATCCTGGGAATGTCGTGCATGCTGGAGAGTGGCTGCCTCAAGCGACATCGGGTCGGTATCGGCGTCGCCTTGGAAGGCAACCGATTGTAGCTGCGCAGTGCGAGCATTGAAATCTCCCAATAACAGCACCTGTTCCTGCTGTCGATACCGGTCTATGTCATCATATAGCTCCCTATAAGGCATTTGGGCATCTGTGTCTGCCTCATGTACCTGGTAGAACTTGGAACCTGCATGGGGTATGTAGCAACCAGCAATAAACAATGGACTATGTTGAGGCTCTATTATTCTTACCCAGAGGTAGCGGTTGAACGTATTAGCCTTCTGGAGTGAAATCTTGCATGCTATAGCGTCCTTGAAATAGCAGGCCACCCCGCCATGTCTGGCAACCGATGTCCACTATGCTCCCACGTCTCTTGCAAGAAGATGATATCCATGCCTGTCGCGATACCATTCAAGCCACTGCCCTTTTGCCAAGGGAAACCCCTAGAATTCTAAGAAACAATTCGGAGACCCTTTCCCTATGCTGAGTGGTGGATGTGGAAGGTCTCAATCCGCCTTCTCCCTGGGATGCCTGGCCTGATGCCGCTGGAATGGTGTGTCCTTGTGATGCTGCTGGCCGTGGGAATGCTGCCTCTGCAACTATATGACGCGGAGGCACATACACCTTCATCTTTCCATTAACCAAACTAGCCGATCCTCCAGCTTGTCGAACCTGTCTAATTTTGACAAGCTCCTGGCTTCTTTCCCTTTGCTGCAATGGTGTTAGATCCATGTCCAGGTATATGGACGTCCCTTTCAAGCGATTAGCGCATTGCAACAGCAAGGATTTTGCCCCGAAATCCTGAACTGCAAACTTAACTATACGGGGTCTCATGTTTGGTCCTCCAACTCTGATTGGGTTCTTGATGACCAAATACTGTAACTGGAGCTTTGCTAGTACTAAGGTGTTAAGCTTACCTGGCAGATCTTCGCTTTGCTCCTCATGCAATCCCCGCACAATAAGATTGAGGCGACGTGTCTGGATGTCTTGCTCCCCACGAAGGACTCGCCTAATTCCCTGCACGACCTCAGCCTTTGGCATGGGTGGTGCCGGTGCGTGTGCCTGTGGTGCACTCTGTGCTCGTTGTGCCTCCATTCGGAGGTCATACATCTCCCGCTGAAGGTTCGCCAGTTGTGTCTCCATATGTGAGAATCTGTTGTTACCTCCTGCTTATCTGCATTCACCTCTGCCTCCTTAGCCTCCATGCGGCTAGACAGACCTGACATCTGCGTGAGCTGCTCCAATAAGCCCTTAATGTCACCATGCATTTGCAACATCTCTTCCACCCATTGCCTGTGGATTTTATCCAGGCGCTGCCCCATCTCGGTGACTACCTGTGTTGTGGCCAGTATCTCACTTCTTACCTGATCATTAGCCCATTGGGCTTCCTTGCAATCATAATCCCCAAGCCGAACCTCCACGAAGGAAATCCGCTCCTTCTGTTGTGCCAGCTGCTTCTTGAGTGCAGCGGCTGGCTGGTGATCCCTTGGTGTCTCCATGGTCTCAAGCTTGGCCTGGAGTGATAATAGTTGTTCCTGCATAGTCCTGAGCGCCTCGGATTGTGTCACATGCTCCGAGGGGGATGAATTATCCAGGTTGCGTGCTCGCTTCTTCAATGTATGCATGCTTTCTTCCATTCTGTCCCGCCTGCTGCCTCCTGTGAGTCCGGTTCCTGCTGCCCAGAGAGTTCAAAGGTGGCTGCCTCAGCCTGTTCTCCCTCTAGCTCCTACCCACCCAGTAGCTTACCCACCTCCCGCAGCCATTGGCATCGCAGAAAGGTCTTAGTGCGGTGTCGAGTAGGTGCTCCCATGATCTCTTTCCATAACAAAAATTTTGAGGCAGTTTATCCAGCCAATTCCATTCTACCATCCCATCTTCCATCTTTCCACATCTGCCCTGCTCTTAATCCGACTATGCCTTAGAACAGTAAGCTATATGAGAACCACTTTTAAGAACTCAAATATTTAACAAAATCCTTTCCAACTTTATCCCGCTTCTCGAGCTGCTTCACAATTTGGTTCCACCGGATTGATATCACCGCATACCCCACACACTGTCCCCTTGTTTGTCGGCCTTAGAACATGCCACGAAAGTTTCACCCTTCTATCCATGAGCCACATAAAGCGCCATACACACCCTTAGCTTATCCATTTCACTTTTCAGCCGCCAGTTCGTTTGCCGCCCCTTATAGCCCCCATATCCCAATCCTAAAGGTGTAAAAGCATACAGATCCTCCACCTTATATCCTTCCTCCATCGAATCATGTGGATGATGCACTCACACACATTTAAAACAATGCACCCTCAAACAATATGAGCATGCTTTCTGTCTCCTTGAATAGCACCCACATTTCCTTTGGCTAAAACAGTAGGCTATCTCAGATTCATTTACTGGCCCACGCTTCCCCCTTAAGCTTGGCTCATCCCCATCATCATCTCCCCCCCCCCTCTCCACATCTCCCCCCTTCCTTTTTTACTCTACCACCATCTCCCCCCTTCCTTTCTTTAGTTTCTTCCTCTTCTGCAACTTTGTCATTATTTGTCTTGTTGTCCACTAAGCGAATCCTGTAGCCTTCACAAACTGGCTCGACTCTACTACCGTCCTCCATTCTTACCATAGATTGTATGTGAAGCAGCTGTGTCGATTCCAAACCCTTCCTTTCCTCTTATAAGTTGCTGAATTTGTGCATTAAATTCAATGTGACCCAAAGATCTAAATGTTTACTTTATGTATTTGGCCTATAAAACGTCGTGGATATAAACTCAATCTGCCATTTCGTACCCCTATATCCCTTAAGGTATTTACTGGAGATATTCCTTAACCTGTCTTATAACCATAAGCTGACACATGTCTTGTCTATGACGTTTACTCGACCTCATCTGTCGTTTTCCATGTTCTCATGCTTGAGTCATATTGTCAGTCTGCCACCCTATACCCATAGGCCAATTGGTCTCCGTGGACGATAAAATACATTCCATTCCATTCCATTCCATTCCATTCCATTCTAACTGCCTCTTGGTTTCCTTTTATTTAGGTCTACGACACTTGCTCTTAATTTTCGCTGTTAGGATCACACCTTTTTATCACAACATTCTTGCTACTAGGAAGGCCTCGTATAATGATTAACAAGTGTAGGCAGGCTCATTTTCAATGTTGTAATTTGTTTAAGCAACTCTTTGATGCACTTGTTGTGCCAATTGCTTTGTAGATTTCTTGAGGTAAAAAAAATACTCCTTATGCAATAATGGTTATAGAAATGGAGTCTGCTCCTTTAGAAATTGTGGTACTTGAAAGAACATTCCAACTTTTGCGGAGATGTTCTAAAGAAGAGCATAAACCTTCCATTTACTATTGTACAATCGTCAAAAATATTGGCCAATGCTAATAAAACCAGCTGGTACCATGATGTTGGTAAATGGACTCCTCGTCTTATCATTTCATTGGACGTTGATGAGCTATCAAGGGAGACAAATGTTAGAAAGTATGTGCATAACACGGATAAAGCAAAAGTGGCCCTTTTGGGACATTAACTCCTGAAAAACACTTAGTCCTCAATCATCATACATATCAATTGTGATGCCTAAATACCTTGTTCATGCTATTGCCAAGTTTAGAACGAACTTGCACAGGCTCATGAGTAGAAGTTGTACGTGGATCAAGCTGGAAGAAACGGATTGTGACATTCCAGGTATTTTTATGCGTTTTTTGGGTATAAATACATGAAATATCACTATAAATAATTAAAGATACATTTAATGTCATTAATTATTCATAAGTAAGATTAGCTACGCTAAAATGCTAATTCAAATATTAAGAGCTAAAATGCTAAGTAATTAACTAATATGTAATTAATTAGTTTAGAAAGGGACACCTAGCCCAAATCGATTAGGCAAGGTAGAATTTGCTAAAAATAGACTAAATCAAATTGGGACTTTATCCCCAATTTGACCCAAATCGATTTGGAGAAGAGGATCAGCTTGGAGGAGGTGCAGCAGCTTGTTCAACCAAGAAGAATATGGAGAGCTTTCATGATAACGGTTCTAGCCAGGATACCAGTTAGTAGGCTAGATAGCTTGGATTTCTAGATAGAAATTGACCCTTGTTTGCTTAGATGAATGATTAGATCTTATGTTATTGCTCATTTGAGGTTATGAGAATATCACAAAAAATGGTTCGTCGCAATTTACGGCTGGGACACGCTGCTCCACCCTAAAGTCTCGGTACTTTGGTGGCAGGTCATTCATAGGTGCCTGCGTGTTAACGCCTTCAGGCATTGCTATGATCCTCACATATCTGAAGTATGCCCGTTGTGCCTTTCAGACATGGAAACGTTTGAACATTGTTTTTTCTCTTGTCCAGAAGTTCAGTCAGCATGGTCCTGGTTACAAGGTTTATTTAACAACGTATTGGATTGCCAATGCATCCTCTTGGCTTCCTACCCTACTGCATGGCCCCCAGTTCGGTAGAGGGCATTCCATCTTGGCTCTGGTTGCTCCTATGGTCAATACGGGAGCGTCGCATGCACCATATTTTTCATGGCACCCACTCAACTGCTCGCGGCATTATTGTTGTGGCCCAGGCTAAGATACTGATAGCTTATAAGTGTTTCTCCCTTGACCCAACGGTGGGATTGTATCTGGATTCAGTACTTTCAAATTGGTTCTTATCATTAGTCTCATATTCTGGAGTAAGTGCATTGTGCTTTAGGCTCTTGTTCCTGTGGCTCTTTCGTGTGCTTACATATTAATGAGACACGTAATTTCTGTAATGTTTATAGCTGATTAAAAAACTCTTCGCTTTCGTCCTTCAAAAAACAAAAGAAAAAATGGTTCGTCGCGCAAAACGTATAATAATACAGTGAATTTGCTAAGGTTTTCATATGATTATGTTGGTGTATCTGTTTGTGTATTTATAGACAGTATTTCTAGGACGCGCATTGTATTCTTGATTGGTTTGAGCTCAGAATGCATGCAACGTTTGGCATGCACGGTGCATGCACAAACAACGTATGCATGCATTGCATGCACTCCTTGCATGCATGCACGCATTGCATGCACTCCTGGCATGCATGCATGCAGTGCTTGCAATGCATGCATACAATAAGGTTGCATGTTGAGTAAACAATACAAGGCACATGCCTCACTTTTTTTAGACCCCTCAAATTCTGGTTCTTGGCTGCTGGTTTTTGGTAAAGGCTTAGCATAATACAGTGGAGTAGAGAATTTAGAATGAGATCCTTGGACGCATAATGCTTACTGTTGGAGGCTAGTAGAGTGTAGGAGGCAGATAACTGGTTTTATCTTCTGGGTTCAAATCCCAAGCTCTGTAAATAATAGTCGTACCTCTCGAGGAGCATCTGGATGTGTCTTCCAACGATGGAGCAATCTTAGTTCCTTGCAATAAGCTTAACTTTCTTCCTATATACGGCCCAATCCAAACCTCATTCTTTACAGGGACTTTTTCGGATGATTGGTCTTGTTCTTTGAATACTCTTTACTTGGACGGAGATTTTGTTTTCCATAATAAGAGTACATCGTGATATGTCAACTAGGTGTTGAGATTATTAGTCTGGGACTACTTTAGGTAGGACATGTAGGTCAACCTTGGGCGAAAGTTTGACAAGGTATTGTTTTGCTGAATTATTTACTGCAAATTCAAGTTTACTACTAAATATCCTTATCATCACTGAAAGTAAGAAAAAAATTATACTTACTACAAATTCCATTTTTAACAATTCCATTTGTAATACATTGTTTTCCACGGGTATGGATGAGGGTCACAGGAGGCCACATCCTCTAGCCACACATGGAAGCGTTATGCTCCTGGAGGAATTTGTCCCATCCCTGCCTCATCCGATCGGGGAGATGCAACCTAGAGTGGTGTCATAGAGTGACTCCATGAGATTATGTCTCTGAAAGGTTACAATCACGCCATATCATGTCTCTGCCTATCTGCACAATATGCACAGGAGGGGCGGATGGAGTGGACTACCCTAGCCAATATTCTATGTCAGCCATCGCCATTGTCATGATTCCGTCTGTTGTTATTTCGAGACCCTGACCGTCAGTTGACTTCCCTAAGTCTGAGCCCGGGGGTAGAACCCTCATTTATGATGCATTGTATGTATTATGTTGATGGATGTTGATGTTCATACTGATGATGGATGGGCCACCCTTCGTGGTGGCATATTATTTATATGTGTTGTTGCTAGTGCTACATGTATTTGCAGTAGAGGAATGGGGCCAATGACACCTTCGTGTCCTTCATTCTGTCACTTGAGCATCACAAGTGGTCTGATTTAGACGGAGGACCTTTTCCGGTGATAGTTTTGCTGGGAAAGGGGATTTCCTGTATCTATAGGATGGGAGCATCGTATAGGACCGGGGAACATCACAGTGGCATTAGAGCCATGATACCGGTTGACCGAATCATAGCATTGGCCATGGACAACTTAGCGAATTAGAGTAGGACTTAATTAGAGTAGGAGGTAGAAAAACCCTTCTTACCTTGCCAATAGGGAGTAATCCATCTGAATGAGTTAGGAAGTAATTACGGATGGAGAAGTTTGAACTAAGTTAGAACAGAAACTGGCCTTTCACTTTGAGAGGCCATAACGTTTTGTAGGAAGCTCAGAGCGAGGCGATTTTAGTGCAGATGTGTAGAGGACACTTGAAACAGATAAAACCCCCCAAGAAGCTTCATCAGTAGATGCCATATGGAGGACAAAAATGCAGATGGCGCGCTCCTAGAGAAAATCGTGTTTTTCTCGAGATTCTCCGGCGTATTTTCTTCAACAACGCGCCATACGTTCGTGCATATTCTGTCGTATAAATTTAAAAACAAAAAATTAAAGTTAAACTTTAAAGTCCTAAAATGTTTCTTTTCTTTCTCCCTCTTCTTTTTTCGTCCGCCATAGCCGCCGGACTTGGAGCTTTGCCTGCCATAGCCGACCTTGACTAAGCCATACACTTCTCTGCCACTCCTTCCTTTTTGCACCATGGCTCATATCAGGACCACCCAGGGCCCGTATCCCAACTTCTATACCAGAGATCTCCTTCGATGAGAACACCCAGAAGTTACCTGGGTGGATGTTCCTCGACAGTTCCTCCTGAACTCCTTATACCCGTGGAGCAACACGTACAGACCCAACCTGCAAAGGTATAAGACAGAGTTGGAGAGTATACTTCAACACCAGGATACAGAGAGAAGCTATGCCTAGCAAGCAGAATAAAGGGCAACAGAAAGAACAACCAGTTCGAAGTCCAAATAAAATCTCAAGTCTACATCGCAATAGGCAAAGGAAGATTTCAAGATCCGACCCCAAGCCATCAGAAGCATGGCTAAGTCGAATCCATGAGAAGCAACAACACACTAGTCCCAGCAACATGATGTCTCGAGTTCGAGGCCGCCCAGAGTCGCACTCTGAACTGTTGGGCTTCAAAACCCGCAGACGCAATGTAAAGTGGTTGGGGGCAGGGCCCAATCGAGCAATGTAGTGTGGTGTGTGGTCACATGTCTAGTTGGATGCTGCCTAGTGGCGTGACGTTAAAAACTCACTCTCTCTCTCTCTCTCTCTCTCTCTCTCTCTAATTAAAGTTTTTGGTTCTATACACAACTAACTGTATAACCATTTCCCTTCTCTTTATAGACGGGGTACGCAATGCTTCTTGGGCAACCCCCATCGACCCCGAACACCTTACTCCGGAACAAGAGCTATTGGCTATAAAAAAGCAGATGGTAGAGCTTCAAGCTTATGTTTTACGGAAGAATCTGCCACCTATGGTCTAGGAGTATGGGCCTCAGGTACACATCAGATACCCCCACCATTCCCACCTGGCTAGTGAATGTTAATCAAGTACGTGCTAAACGGCCACGCCCATCTCAAAGTTCTACTTCAGGCTTAGACTCTTCGGATTCCTCAGACTCACAAATAGAGATGGCAAAGTCTAGTAAAAAGAATTATCAGGAGGATGTGGATCCAGCCATGTCCAGCATATGGAAAAATTGGAAACTCGCACATCTCTCCGATAAGAGCAGATCAGGAATAGATGCCAACCCTTGGCTCGACGAGATGCGAGAATTTGGTAGGTCATATGGACCGATAAAGATATTAGGAAAGTTGCCACCACCAGGTTTACTGGCCCTGCTTGTATATGGTGGAAGGGGTATGCCAAAGCCAATGGATTGATGAGGAATAAGTGCAGGTTTAGGTAATTTGCCAAGGCTTTTAAGCTTCATTATGCTACATGTACCCATAAGTGCCAATAGATCCAGGCCTTCTACAGGTTGCAACAGGACAACTCATCCATACAAGCATACACGGATGAATTCATGCAACTCAGGTTGTATGTACTAAGTATTACGAAAAAGCAAGCCATGGAAAGCTATATTGAGGGATTATCTGAAAGTTACGTGTGTTTGATCCCAAATCCGTGGCAGAGGCAGAAGAGAAAGCCCTCAGTCTAGAGGAAGAAATACTTTGGCCATCATACCAGAATTTTGAGACCTTAGAAAACCCCGTAGGTGCCATGCAGCAGATACTACAGTCTATTCCTAAGGAAGCACAAGAGAGGCTCATGAAAGATAAGACATGTCTCTTATGCTTTCGCCCCGATCACCACATGCAAGACTATCTTGCTAACCCCACAGACCCGTTTGCTATAGCAGAAGAAGAACCATAAGACTATATTGAAAGGCAGTAGTCGTTCCTTTCATCCTTTTGGGTTTTGCTATGGACCACTGTAGGTCTATATCTTGTGTTTTTAATATGTTTTTAAAATTAAGCATGCTATATTTTGTATGGACGACTTTGGTCGAAACAATGAGCATAGTTTATCAATGTATGGTTGGTATTATGTTCAAGTAATTTAATATGTCAGGGTTGAATTGTATCATTTTTGGCTCATTCGCTTAGTTCACCGTAATTTGCTATGGTTGTCAATAAGAGTTATGAATTGCACATTACAAGTCATTTCAAACTCGGCCACTTTGAAAATGATAACTTTTGTGCAACTTACAACCTCACGATTGAGCAATCCGAGGTCCCATGGAGTAGTCTTGATGCCGAGGACAACATCATTTTTAAGGGGAAAAGAATGTGACGTTCCAGTACGCCCTTTTTGGGTATAAATCCATGACACATCACTATGAATAATTAAAGATATATTTAATGTCATTAATTAATCATAAGTAAGATTAGGTATACTAAAATGCTTATTAAATATTAAGAGCTAAAATGCTATTAATTAAATAATTTGTAATTGATTAGTTTAGGAAGGGACACCTAGCCTAAATCGATTGGGCAAGATAGAACTTGCTAGAAATAGACTAAATCATATTTGGGCTTTACCCCCAATTTGCCCCAAGTCGATTTGGGAAAGAGGATCAGCTTGAAGGAGGAGCATCAGCTTGTTCAACCAAGAAGAAGACGGAGAGCCTTCGTGATAACGGTTCTAGCCAGGATACCGATTAGTAGGCTAGATAGCTTAGATTTCTAGATAGGAATTGTCCCTAGATAGCTCATTTGAGTTGTGAATGGATTATGGTAGTTCTTTGCTGCACCTCTTGTGTTTGTGGGATAAGAGATGGTAGAGATCTAAAAGGCTATTAGGATTATAGATGCTTTTAGCTAGAACCCTCTAAATCCTAATAAATGCGGCCTGTGCATAAGAGCCCACATGTGCATAAGAGCACCAGATAATGGATATAATGGTGAAGTGGAGGCAGGATCCATCAGAGGTTGGATACCGTCTTGGTGTGCTAGACTTATAGCTGGTCACCGGGAGGGCCTGGTATGGATCTAACACCCTCTAGGTCACAGACGCCGTCCTGGGCTCGATAGGCGAGGGTGCCTATGGATTTTGGGGGGTTAAGTCGTGTAAGGGTGAGGGTTGTGAGAGGCCACACATGCTCTAGCCACACATGGAACCATTATGTTCTTGGAGGGACTTGTCCCATTCCTGCCTCATCAAACCGGGGAGATGCGACTTAGAGTGGTCTCGTAGGGTGACTCCATGATATTACGTCTCCATAAGGCTACAATCATGCCATATCATGTCTCAGCCTATCCGCAAAGCATGCACAAGAGTGGCGGATGAAGTGGACTACTCTAGCCAATGTTCTAGGCTGAGGATAATGTTACCCTGGTTTCGGTGATCCCGGAAGTGGAAATTCCGTCCTCCGGTATCACCACCATTTCTGGACGGATTCCGTTCGGGGAGCCCCGTTCTGGCGTACTGAC
>JAANSK020287135.1:0-10680 GCA_011763485.2 Isoetes engelmannii | reverse complement strand
GTATGTTCTTTGGTGTATGTTCTTTGTATGTTATTATTTTTTGGATATGTTGATATACATGATCTAATATAGTTTTCTTCGCATTATTGTTCAGTCTATTCTCCGTAGCAAAGCAATTTCTTCATGCAAAACATGGAGGTTTTACTCATACTGACAATAGCTTGATCCCAAAACGTTTACAGGCTCCCAACTTATGCCCAGCAAATGCTGGGTACCGTTACTAGTATATAAATAATGTCTCTACAAAAATTCTCTTATTTGGAAGGGCCAGAGGGCAATTCAAGGGTGGGCAAAGTTGATCACTGGGGACTATGACTCCAGTATTGTATTATATAAAAAATTGTATATGTGTGCATGTTTAAGCAGCATTTGAAAGTCATGCTTCTTTTTGGATTTTTTTTTTGTGTGCGTCATATTTCCATTTTGGGGGTATGCCTGATGGTAATTGTTGCAATGGTCTATAAATACGGGGCCGTGGAGATGCAGACATGGCTCTGCTGCTGTGTGCATGCCGATTATGGCAGGGTAGATGTAGAGCAGGTGGGTGCTTTTTTGCTTAACCTACCCAACTTTTTGGAGTTCCAGCACCTGAGCAGGACCTAAATTACGAATGGGCTCATGACGTGTCTGATGGGTCGTACTGACGGGTTGAATTTTGACGGTTATCCATTTCTGACGGCGAATCATTCTCTAATTCTACAGTAGATCATCATGGTCATTTTCGCGCGCAGCCACTTTACCTTGCATTCGAGCTCTTGATCAAACTTCGGAATCAAGTTTTCTATATTTCTACTCTGTTTTGATCCTTTGCAATTCCGGCATCCTTTGCAATTCTACCAT
This sequence comes from Isoetes engelmannii, assembly GCA_011763485.2. Lineage (NCBI taxonomy): Eukaryota > Viridiplantae > Streptophyta > Lycopodiopsida > Isoetales > Isoetaceae > Isoetes > Isoetes engelmannii. The sequence continues at coordinate 9,840 of JAANSK020287135.1, read as the reverse complement.
GAGTTCTACCCAAGCGCCAGAGGTATGTGATTTTTGTTTGCTTTCTTCTGAAACCATTTGTGCTTTTCCTTTTTTTAATGTAAAGTATTCCAACCTAAGTGTTTTTTATTGTTTTTTATTTATTCAGCTGAAGCCAGCAAGAACACAGTATGAACTTGCTGAGTTTCGGAATGTGGAGTCGGAAGGAAGAAAACCAAGAGAAATCAAGTCAAAAGAAGTTTCAAATGCTAATTTCTTATCTGTTTTTAAGTTACATTTGAGGTCCTGGAAGATCAACATCAAGGAGATCAAGCCAGCATTCGAGGAGAAGTTTAATGAACTTCTACGAAAGGTTTACCAGAATGGCCCTACCAACAACGAGGTGAGGACTAGATTTGCAAGAGCCTTTGTATGGCAGAACACTCCTAAGGCTTTGGCTGACCCCAAAAATTATAAGGTAAATTGGGCATCTTTAGCAGCAGAGTCCCATAGATTTTCTGTAGTTCGTAAGAATAAGGATTCTGAAGTTAATTGCTTTGAAGTTAACCTCAATGTGATTATCAATCACATTAGAAGTCTGTCAGACATGAAAAAGAAAGCTGAAGAAGCTATTAAAGAAAAAAGCAGCTTTGTTGAGGTTAGAAGGTGCCATGAATTGTGCTGGTACTACTTACAAGTTACTGTACACACAGATTTCAAAGAAGAAGAAAGCCATTAAGCTTTACAGTGCTGATTTACCTAACAATTCTGCTTTGGTTGAATATTTGAAGAAGGAAGAAGCAAATTTAATGGATTTACTATCTACAACTATTGGGAGTGCTGCTGATGCAGAAAAGTTAAAGGAAGACATCAAATCCTTGGAAGTTAATGCTGAAGCCTATGGCCTTAGGATGGATTTCTGGAATGCAAAGTCCAAGCACATTTCTGCTATGCAATTTTCAGCTCGAGGTAAGAAGGATCTCAAAGTTCACATGGGTGTTTATGATCTGCCTCGAGATCAGTTTGCTGAAAGGTGTGAAGGTTGTGGTTTGAGTTTCAACTCTGATTATAGTTTTCTTATCAAGTTATCATGTGATCATAAATTTCATGTTTGCTGCTTTGGTTCTATCTTGGATACTATGCATTGTACAGTGGCAGGTTGTGGGATAGAAGTACCAGAAGTTGCAGCAAGAGCTTGGTTACTTTAAATCAGATGAACATGAAGTGTCCGAGGAAAAAGAATCTTCTGATGAATATGTGAAGGTGACAAAGGTCATAAAAGTGAAAGGAAAAGGTAAGACATGACAGTTGATAAGGGTGAGGATTCCAATTCTGTTCCAACTGAGTATGCCAAGCCCATGTCTAAAGATTTTGTTGCTAAGAGGAAAGCTAAGAAGAAGATTCTTAGGAGCAACAAGAAAGCAAGATCAGGAAGTCACTCAAGTCCTAAGACTGTAACTAGTCCTGAATGTGAGATCCCAGCAACTCCTGTTACACCAGCTTCTCCTGTTGCAGCTCCAGCTTGTATTGTACTCTTGTATTGTACCTCCAAAAGTCCACCACTAGTTTTCTCTCGTCATAGGAGAGTTTGTCACATCTAATCTTATTCTTGAACATGGACCATGGTCCATCACCAAGTTCAGCACTTAGTACTCTTCTTCTTACAATAGTTGTGACAATCTTTCTGTACAGGCATAGAGTTCTGGAGAGAGTCTGATTTGTTAATGTTGGTATTGACAGCATAAACCATGGCAACATTCTTGCCCTCTTAATATCTGTTTTCTTCTCATTCTTATGATCTGCAAAAGAGTTTTTTAAATTCTCCACAAATTTTCTTCATTACAGATTCATCCTTGCTGTTAGGAATAACAAGTTCAGGAAGCCACTTTGCAGCAGATTTAAGTATCTCTTTCCTATCCCTACAATTTGCATTAACAAGAACCTTTTTCACCTTAACTGCAACTTATTTTGATAACCTTCTCTTCTTCCATGTACTGAGATCACCTAGGAGTAATGCTTCTTCATCTGCTGCAATTTCTCTTTCCCTCTTAAGCTCTCTCTCTTTTCTCCTTAACTCAGCTCTATACCTTCTAAAAGCATGACAATCTGCGAGAAAAAATTTCTGAAGTTCAATGTCAAAGAAAACTTTGTAGAGATGTCAATGTCATGCAAACCTTACTTACCTTGAAAAGGAGGTTGATCATGACATTGGGTTTCTTGTGTACTTGCTTGGTGACACCCTTCATAAGAAGAAAGACAACAAAGATTAACAAAAGAAAAATTCCAAGAAAAGAAAAGGAATCCAATTCCTTGCAAATTACTTAAAGAAGGTTGTAAGCCTTCTTCACTTTGGTTCTCTTGAGTTCCCTGTTGGCGCCACCCTTCAAACTCTTGGAAATCACCTTCATGGTAAGAAGGTTGCAAATCTTCTTGATATTCAGACTCTTCATTGTCTCTATAAGGTTTGGGATTGTCACAGTAAACAGATTCTAAGAATAAAAGCAAACAGCAACAAATTAAGAGAGCTATCCTCAACAACTATGAAAGTAAAAAATTACCTGAACCTGTGGGATCTGATGTAGCCATATGTATCTGTTCTTGTCCATCTTCTTTCAATTCAAAGCAAACTTATAGATTAATATGCATATCAGCACACATGCAAATGAAATGAATTATGATCATCAGTTACCATGGTGAAATTCTTGCACAAATTCGCTTGCATTCAGCCCGAAACTGGTTGGCTCTGTTCTGGAATCTTCAATTTCGGATTGCTGACAAATTGTATCAGCAATTCGGGAACAACTGCCAAATAACTTTTCAGTCTGGCTCTGGAAAACTTGGAGGCTAGATAGAAGTTTTGCAACATCAAAGTTAGCTTGATTCTTGCATACAGATGCACAAAAAGCCTCTCTCCATTCCGCCATAGACAGAATTGGAGAAATCTAGCAGCAAAGAAATTCATAGTATATATACTGTCAAAAACTCCAAAACCGCCAAATTTGCTTTCAAATTACAGGCCGAAGATGGCGTCATCACCTCGCATTAGCAGCACGGATCAGCAACCCACAGGGATTGATGAGGGCTTCGGATCAACCAATAGAATTTGGCGCCCAGGAGAAAATGGCGCGTGGAGGGCTTTGACGAGCGAAGAAAATACAATTTGACGGGTCCAGCACCCGACCAGCACATGCATCGCCCACATTGAAAATTGAGTACCTATATAAAAAACACACCCGGGTAGCATCGAAGTCAGGGACTTCGGGTCCTGATTGCCTGCTGACCGGTGCCTCTGCTTTCAGAGTTTTGGAATCTCCTGGTTTTGGTGGTTTCAAATCCCACGTTCCTTGTCTGCAATAAGGCTTCTTATTGCACTTCTTGAGAGGTTATGATGCATCATTGGGTTTACAGATGTGCTGGGCTGTTGCAAAATCCCTGCATTTCATTCTATCATTTGCATTTGATCTGCGCCAGATTCAGGGTTGCTCTGGCCAAATTTGAGGCTATTTATGTTGGATTGAAGGTGATTCAGGGAGCTACTGGTGGTTTTTCTTGAATAAGGTTCTGTTTCTTGTATTGCTCTCCAATTCCAGCGTGGCAGGAGGTAGGTGCGATTTTGGGGCTCTGGGTTTTTATGAACAATCCATTCTGGTCTAGGACTTTGTGCACCAGGACAAGATTCATTTCGACAGCACATCATTCATTCTTGGAGTCGGACTCAGCAGAGGATGCATAGTCTGGTTTTGTGTCTTAGTTTCTTGACGTGAAAATCCTTGTGTTGGTGTATTGGTGCTTGCAGCAAGAGGAGGATGATGGAGTAGCCACACCGCCTGCTCTCTTTGTAAATCGTTGTTTGTCATATATGAATGTTTTGTATTTCAGTACTGTTTGTCAAATATGATGTTCTATGTGATCGGTGATGCTTTAAAAAACCTTGTTTTTTAGTTGATTTTGTAGACCATGTGTTGGTTTAAGACCATAGGGAACAGTTGCGCATTTTTTCGTTGAAAAAGTTAAGAGCTATTGATCCAGCATAAGACCATAATTTTGCCTATGTAACGTAATTGAATTTCTTTTACATATCAAAGGAATAGAATAGAATATATTTTTTATCATCTAAGCTTACACATGTTATAACTTACCGGTAAATTGCCTTCATATGTAAACTTTACAAGGAAGACATACATTAAATCATCACGTGTTTTGGGTTGGCCCTATAAGGACAAGCCCTCGATTAGGTGAGAATGTAGGATATCCTGAGTATATGGTAGAATATATGCGGATATACCTCATGACTGGCCTGAACTTCATGTGGCCAGTCACTCTTCACTCTGTCTGTCGTCTCTGTTTCTGGTCGATGCTGCTCTATTTTTGCCTGGAGTACATTACTAAGGGTTTGATTGGCTCTTCCGGTATTTCTTCTTCAAACCTTTCAACTAATTAGGAACCATGATTTTTCTTCCAATCCCTAATCTCTGCAATGAATTTGGGCATCTGGACCTGCAATGAATTTGGAGTCTCTGCTTGATCATATAGAACGCTTTCAAACATTGTTTCTGTCTCTAAAATGGTTGGTGCTCAGCAGCATACTGTGGGTCGAATTAGCAAATTATGTGCTAGATAGATGATAATTTACTCAACGTTGTCATCCGATGATACATTTGCAACATTGCTTGGAGAGTCTTCGACAAGAGAAGCAAGAAAGAAGAATGAAGAAGATTTAGATTTTGAAGAAAGAAGGCGGGGCATCAGGTTAGAGGTACTTGTCTACTTATTTTGGTGGTCCATTTCATTTTGGTTTTCCATTCATTCCATCTATCTGAAGCAGGTGTGGGCATTGGAGAAGTTTAGTGACCTTGGTAAAGTGCATGGGTTCAGTTTTTCGTTTGAATCATCAGGTGAGGAGCAAAGTTTCTCGGCTATTGACAATGCATATCAATGGTACTATTTCTTTATTATGCTTTATGTTTTGTGATACTCATTATCATTGCTTGTAATATGTTTGTCACTTCATAATATGTTTCATTTCATCCACATGGTATTTATTACTGATCATTATAGTGGGAAACTTGAAATTTTTGTGATCTATCTCTTCTGAGCAGAATTATGGAAGGCTTAAAACCGTCATGCAGGCAAATATGGAGATTTGAAGCTGAAAGTGAAATGATTTATAAAGGAAGAAGGAAATATCATGTGTATGGTGCTGCTTCTACAACAAATTTATATTTCTGAGATCATTTCTTAGCTTGATGGTCCATTTTCACCCTCTTTTTGAACTATATTTTGTATTTAAGTCATTGTTTATATTCCATGTTCACAATTTGTGCACTCTGCTGCAGTAAAACTGTATATAAGGAACATCATAACATGGTTTTCTTTTCTGCATTATGCTCTCATTTCTTTCTTGGTGCAACTTGAGGGCTAATTCCAAAATGCACTTAAACCAGATATTTTAATGCACCTTAATCTTGTTTCATGTAAAAGGTGCATTACTAAATCTTACAATTATATCATGTTCACGATAAGGGGCACATGTTTGCGCATTAAGTTAGTGGCAGTTCCCCTGATGGTTTACAGATATTGCAGGTAGTTGATGCAAAGAACTTAGATTATCAGCATGGAAATGTCAAATCGCACTTCAAATGCATACATTTGAGTAGCTTATGCAGTGAGTATACAAAGGGTTTCTGGTTCACCAATTGTCGTACTTCCTTCATATTTGGTGGTGATTATATAGGATACAATTGCTCTTAATAACGTGAACCTGGTAAATAATTGTGAGGTTGAAAACCCGGGAAAGATAATACGAAGTATTAATGAATGCCTTGTGCATGATAATCAAAGTCATATCCTGCGAGTGCCACTCACTGACATTCATGCAATAAATCTACAAAATGCTGATATTGGAGTTGTTTTTATTATAGAAGTTGTGCATGTGGATCTTAAAAGCATATATCTTATTGTTCTTAATTAACTCCGTTGCTGCAGATATGGATCTCATTTTTCATAGAGACATGGGAGCATGCAGGGTACAGGCTACCTGATCTCCCAGGTTACTAGCACTTCTCAGTCTTCAATAGTTGCACAGGAAAGAGGGGACATGGGGGAGTTGCTTGTTATTACAGGCCCCTTTGGCGCAGTCGATCTCCCTGCCAAAGATAGGCATACGCAATCGGTACTTGGGGGTACGAGTGCAACATTGTAGCGCTAACCCTCTCTTCCTGACTGTCTGTTATTTTTTGCATGCAGAAAGCAATTTCTACCCCATCCAATCGAATTTGGATAGGATGGATCCTTATATGTCCATCTATATGATGACATACATTAACACAAACAATTGGCTAGTGTCATCTCCTTGGAGATTGCAATGCGAGGATAGGACTGGAGCAATCCATGAGTACTTGACTCCTTGGCTGATGATGTGCTGCAGCTGCGCTACGCAGAAGAGGCTTGGCCACGAACATCAGATGACAACCAAGTCACACGCTTTGGCAGGCAGCTGCTTCTGCTCTACGGTATCTTTGGCTTGGTAATTTGCAATGGCCTAACACATTGGTCCTCCTCTCGCAAGTACACTTGTAGCAGGAGAACCAGGGCAGAGGATCTAGTGTGGCGGACTATCTGTTAGTGGTTGAGAAGGATATGCATCTCGTCAATCACTTTCGAGTGGGCACAGATAGTAGAGATGAGGAGACCAACATTCCACTCTACCTGGAGCTGGCTTTGCAAGTTGTTAGAACCCCCCTCTATGGTAGCTTCTTGCACACCTTAATTGTGATTGGAATATGAGCAGGCAGAGGAATACGCCACGACGCTCATAAATGCTAGAGCAGCAGACAGACCAGCTGATTGAGTTACTTGGCACTGCAACAGAAATGGGAGAACCCGCCTGCAGAGGATCTCACAGATCACAACCTTCCCACGTAACAGGTGGTTTCATGATGAATGTAAGGAACACAAATGCAGGCTTCGCCAAGTCACAAACCCACCTTTGTGCCCACGTGCCACTGCACAGTATTGCGCTTTCTTGAAGGCAAAGAAAGCCCGGTAGATCGCGAAGCACCAAAGGGATATGTTTTACTTGCTGGACAATCATCCCAGAACCTTTTGGCGCCGGGTGCTTCGGAAGGCAGCCCAACCTACATAGGAACATCACGCCTAGGCAGTGGAAGCAATACTTCCACCAGCTCTATGATCTGCCAGGGACACGGGCAGCCATACCCCACAGAATAGCCTGCCACTTGAAATCACAGAGGATGATGTCATCCAGGGTCTACATCATTTGAGAAACGGGAAAGAAGAGGACCTGGATGGTATGCAGACAGAGCTACTCAAGTGGGCAGGCAGCCTATAGTACCAGTTCTAACTACCCTATTCAACGGGGCACTACAGGAAGGCTCCCCCCGCAGTGGACCATAACCAGGATTGTTCCCATTTACAAAATAGGAGATCCACACTGCCCATCCAATTACTGAACAATCATGGTCACTTCAATATTTGCAAAACTATTAGCCGACATTCTTGAGCAGCACTTGACCAGATGGACAGAGGCAACAGATGTGCGAGCCCTCATGCAAGCAGGGATTAGGTCCCGACACTCAACTATTGACCATATCTTCATGCTAGGGACTTTGGTACATACAACAGGAACCATCGACAAAACCTATATTGTTGCTTTGTCGACTTTGCAAAGGCTTTTGATATTGTGCTTCGCGAAAAGCTGTGGGCAAGACTTCAACAACTGGGGTCTCATGGCCAGTGGATATGCAGAATGCCGTATACAGCTTGTATTACGGACAGCCGAAGGGACAACATCCACCAGCAATATCGAGGTCCGCCACTCTCTCTCCAACAATGTTTGGCCTCTAATTGACCAGTTAAAAATCTAACTTGCTAACAATGGGGATGACGAGACCCAACTTTTGCATCAGGTCATCAAGTAGCTCATATACGAATTGTGGAGGCGACGCCCACCTACAAGTATTTGGGAGTGAGTTTTCTTCTACATTCTGTGGGACACTTCCATCAGTTTGTGAATGCAGAATGATAGCCACATAGCAGAACTCTATGACTGGGGCCATCAGTCACATCTGTTCAGGGTATTGGTGGAGCCCATTCTTCTGTATGGTGTCGAAGTATGGGGCCCGGTGGTCTCCCTTGCTATTTGAAAAGACTTAGAGCAGGAGCAGAAAGCCTTCTTGACACAAGCGCTAGGAGTGAAATTCACAGTCCCATATCAAATCCTGCTGCAGGAGACAGGTTTTTTACATCTTTAGAGTGCAGCTCTTGATAGACACATCGTCTATTTTCAGAAGGTAGTACTTATGGACGATGCCCGTCTCCCGAACTTGGCTTACATTGTGGCAATGGGACCGCAGTGCCTTAGGACTTCTTGGAAGGATAAGAGAGCTCAATGGCTAGCCAAATAGAATGTCTAGGACGATAGGTGCATACAGGTGGAAACAGATGCAGATTACAACATCCTGCGGCATTACTTTGACTTGTTTCCTCAGCAAGTTTTGGGATCCCAGGGCCCTAGAGCAAGTCAAAACACCACATTACAAGCACCACATCAATCCCACGCTGAACGAGAGCCACCATGCTATCTGCGTTCTCATTTGCACATGAAAAAACACAGACTTATCGCCTCCATTCGCACAGGTGCCCACCATCTTCGAATTGAGACATGCAGATAGATTAGGAAGCCATGCCAGGATAGGCTTTGTCAATGCTGCAGATGAGAGCCGTTGAAATGAGTTCACACTTTCCAGAGCTGCCTGGAATATAATCAGATCCAGGCACGCTACGCTCTGTTGGTCAGACCCGACGAGCCGCTACACATGATATTGAACAAGACCTCACTGTGATCGTTGGGATCATACATTCAGGAAGCAATGGACATGAGGGCTCAGATATGTCCCCGGCAACCACCTAATGTCTGTATATAGTTCTTCAGATATATTTGTACACTTGACAATAGCCTTATTAATGCCACAATTTTTTCCTCAAAAACACTTTGAGGCGGGGGTTTTCTAATCCAGGAAGTAGTACGATTGTTGTGCTCTTATATTGGCTCCCATAGGCCGTTCTATTCTATTTTTTTCTTTCTAAGTCTATAACTAAGGTTTGACTCTAAAACTGACTCTAATATCCCCTTCCTCTTGTAGAGAGAGCATTCTTGCCAATCCCCTGCAGGTCAAGGGCTGGCTGGCAAGAATGCCCTCCCTCCCTTTCCTGTTCCACGACGTCAAGGGTAATATTACATGTGGCAACCTATTTGCCATTCTCGATCTTAGATTTTGACATAACACAGACCTACTTACCTTGACGTGTTGTGTAAGTTGACAAGTATATATCATGTTATTAATGCACTCTAGAGTCTTGTCCAAATCCTGATCTCTAGAATTTCCATCATAATGTACCATGGTCATATTATGTCAAAGTTGTTTTTTCCACCATTTGACCATCGTGTCCGAGGTGGTGATTGAAACATCATGATCCTAGGGGTTTCTATCCTAGGGTCAACTTGCACATCCATTGTTTAGTAAGACTTACCCTAAAAACACTCCCATTTTTTTTAGGAGCAAAAGAGAACATGAGTAGAGAGTACCTTGGTGAATGCAGTTTAGTTATGTGTGGCATGCGTCCCTTCGTGCTATATGGTTGGAGATGAGGGTTCACCTTGCACATCTATTAGTTCCTCATTATAATATAATCTGTAATAATAGGGGGGAGGAAATTAGTGTCAATTATAGCACATTCTTAAACAGTGCAATTTCCTACTCTATAAGATTCATCCACCAAGTTCGCAATTTCCTCCCCCCTATTATTACGTGGGTCAATGGCCCGGGGGAGGCCATTATGCCCTGCTCGGCCTGGCTCGCC
>JAANSK020287124.1:0-10681 GCA_011763485.2 Isoetes engelmannii | reverse complement strand
AGAACCCCCACGACCCCCAAGAACCCCACCCCGCCCCCCCCCCCCCGGAGCCACCACCACCTGCCGCCACTTTCGGACACCCGTCTGTAAGCCCAACACAACCACCACTGCCTATTCCTGAGCCCCCACCACCGGCCGCCACTTCCTGACGCCCGTCTGCATGTCCTCCACCTCTTGTCTCCAATTCCTGACACCGGACTGGAAGCCCACCATCACCTTCCTCCACTTCCTGACGCCTGTCAGCAAGCACCCCATCACCTGCCTCCACATCCTGACGCGTGTCTGCAACCGGATCACAAGGCAACTGAACAGAAGGAAACATACGCTGGATCTCTTCGCCATTCAAGAGCCTCAACCTGAAAACGAAGTGCCAGGAACCGCTACACACCGGAAGAGAGGTGGGCAAGCGCTGCAACGCAGGCATAGCCACACAGATCTTGGGAACCTGCACAATAGAATGAGCCAAGTGCACACCCAAACCATTGGCCATGGAAATTAAAAACTCCGGCACCATCATGTCCGGAGGAAGATCCTCAATCTGGAACCAGCACGGAATCTTAACAGCTGTCAAAGAGCTGGTGGACATACCCAGAGTATAATACTGATACAAGACGTATGCATCCCCTAAAGTGTCAACCCCCCGACTCACCAATTGACGTACAGAGGATTCAGCTTGAAACATGATCAAGAAGAAATTATTAGGCAGAAATTTCAGGGACTGGTACCTAGGTAAGCCAAGACGCTTCAAATGACCCGCAAGCCACGCGCCTAATCTCCAAGTGTCCAAGATATAGCCTGTAAAGAATCCCAACACTGCACAAGAGACCAGCTTCTCAATGGTCTGAACGTGATGCTCATGATTGATGTCGATCCAAGGGTTCTCAGGAAGCAGCATCTTCAAATCCTTTGAATGGTGCTCATCCACAAACTTGAGAGCCTCCTCCACACGAGCTGACCGATGGCCCGAGGCTTTCCCCTTAATCCAATCAGAGAAACCCGGTCTGGTAACCCGGGAGATCGTGTCTCTATCCCTCCACGCAGTGCGCACAGGATTAGGGGCAGCAGCCCTGGCGTCCTGGGATGCATCCACCACCACTCCCTCCATCGGCCTTTCTTTTAGAACCCCTTCCTCAATTGCAACAGAAGTCGTCTCCAGGGGCGGCATACTTGAAGGAACAGACAATGGAGTCTCCAAAACACGATCACCAACTGGGGTAGAATCAAATTGAGAGGATGAAACGGACACATACCGATCAATCGAAGGAGTTTCAAGAAGACTACACATTTCCATCAAGAGGGGCTTCTCAACCCGCACCCCATCCAAAGAAACGTGATCTTGCTGGGCTGCCAGACCTTCGGAAGAGGCAGCCAACCCTTCACTCTGGTGAGAACCAACCTGGGCAGCCTTGACCTGTGCGACCCCTGCCAGACCGGTCTGCTGCAAGCCAACCGCTCCCAGACCCTGGGAAGAATCCACGGGGTCGTCCTCCTGCTGTGAACCAATTTCCATAGCATCTCCCATACCCTGGGAGGGCGAGTGCAAGGCCTCCTCCATCTGCATATTATGTTCTGCTTGCAAACCCCTTTCGTTCTCCTGTAAAACCCCTTGCAACTTGATTTCGCTTCGCATCTCATGGCCTGCCATGAAAGCTTCCAGAGGAAACCGATCCCCCTCTTTATCTGAAACTTGGTCCCTCTGATCTGCAGACACCGGCTTGAAGCCCAGAGTTCGTTTCGGGCCCTCCCTCAGCTCCGCCATAGCAGCCACAAACGAAGTCCAGTCTGCAGCTTCACCGACTCCAGTTTTTCCTTTATCAAGGATGTTCTTCCGCCTTGCCAGGTCGCGGGGCTTCAGACCGAGCCCTGGCGAACCAGACACCTCCTCCGATCCAACCCGAGCTGGAGCCATCGATGCTCAGGAGAATCCAACGCAGTCGTAGTCACCTGGTTTCATCTCAGTATATCCTCCAAGATTCTGTTGTTCCTCTCAGTCTGTCCATCTGTCTGAGGATGATACGATGTGGTCGCCCAAAGCTTGGTTTGAATGGTTCTGAAGCAGTCCTTCTAAAAAGCACTGAGCATGCATCCCATGCAATCTGAAGATCTCCTTAGTGAAAAGCAAGGTTGTATCTAGAGCTGTGTTTGTGGTTCAACATGGCAAGAAATGCACCATCTTGGATAATTTGTCGACCACTACCATCAAAGCATCGTGGCTCCTTGCTGTTCTTGGGAGTTCGGTTATGAAATTCATGGTTATGACATCCCACTTTGCATCTGGAATCCCCAATGGCTCAAGCTGTCATAGGATTTGGAGTTACTCCGCTTTCTTCTGTTGACACACTTGACATTGCCTGATGTATTTGGCAATGTCCTTCTTCATGCCAGGCCAATAGTAGCTACTTCTTACCTTGAAGTAGGTTTTCATGAATCATGCATGGCCTGCAATTGGGCTATTATGTGTATTATGGAGGATTAACTTCCTTACTCCTAATACTTCGGGGACGCAAAGTTTGTCCCTAAAATATAAGAGGTTACCTTGCTTTTTGTATCCTTTGTACGATTCTCTTTCTTTGTCTGTCCTTGCTTCTTTGCAAAGACTAGCCCAAATATCTCTGAACTCTACATTTGTCGAAAGCTCATGCTCAATCCGCTTGCCGAAGTCGCTTGTCAAATAGTGTTGTGTCTAAGTTTTTCCCATTGGCGAATACTACTTCGACGAGAATAGCCAATTTGGCAAAAGTCCAATAAATGTCGAAGGATTTTATAGTTCACAACGCGAATCTCAATTAAGGGCTATCATTAAGAGCAAATGCTCCAAATGATGAAAACAAGTGTTTGCTACGAGTACATCAAATGGTTGAAATTGCAATGTTCCAAATGTTTAGTCGTTAAACCAAATGTTTGAAGACTAGTGTTATTTCGCTTACATCGTAAACCTACTTTATAATTCAAATTTGAACCCTGACGGGTACGCATTGAGATTTAACAAATAGTTTTTTTTTTTTTGCAAAGAAAATACGCACCATGGCCTTTTAATTATAAAAACGCCAAGCACGTGCATGGACTTGGATGAAGTGGAACAGTGATGCTCTTTTGATGTGAGAAAATAGCACAAAAATTCTTAGCTACTCTATTGATGACATATAGACAATTGAACTTTATCTACAAACAAATATTTTTTATAAATTCCATAAGCCACCCATATAAGCTTATGAACAATTCCAAGTGGAAAGACATTGTTCCAAGACAAGCAACAATGTCTAACTCTCTAAGACTTTACAAAGATGCAATATGCATCCTCATTTTCCAATTCATGGGCCTGATTAAAATTGTAACCCTCAATAATAAGGCAAGATATGTAGGCCTGATATCCCTCCCAGAATGTGTTTTCCATATACATGAATCTCACATGAGGTCATGTTTTAATCAGCTTAAAAGCCAAAAATTGCACTGCCCCCTAGTAACACGGTGTGTTTTCACACTTCATTATTGGCAAGCAATCTCCCTTAAAGATGTACCATGGATATACTTTAAACATGACCATGTGGTCACGTAGTTTAAAATAGGGAAAAACTACAAAATACGCTTATGTTTTGACAAATTTCGCCATCTACCCCTAATTTTTCATAAATTTATAGAACGCCCTTGGTCAACGTACAATGTATTTTGTAGATTTAAAAATTGTTCAAATACCCTTAAGTTTTAGGTTAATTCCTCAAATACCCTATGCTTTGTAAAAATGAATTGATGGAGTTGGTTCGAAGATTGGATAAAAGGATTGATGGGACTGCTCTAAATCGTTGGATTCCAGCCAATTTCAGAGTAAAAGAAAACCCTCTTGCAAGAATCCTACTAAGCCCTTGAAAATACCTATAAGAAATCATTGCAAATCCCTGTGAAAATTGCAGCTGACAGATCCTTGCACTGAAAATCGTTGTAGAAAATGTTTGTGGCAAAGATCGCTATGGAGAATCGCAGGTGAGAATCATTCTGGCAAATCGCAGTGGCAAAAGTCGCAGTGGAGAATCACTGTGGAAAAAATCATTGTGAAGTGGAAAAAATCGCTGTGGCAAAAATCATTGTGGAGAATCACTGCAAAAAATCAATATGGAGAATAGCAGTGGAGAATCGCTGAGGCAAAAATCCTTGTGGAGAATCACTGCGAAAAATCAGTATGGAGAAACACTGTAGAGAATTGTTGTGGCAGAACTGAAATTCTATGACGGCAGAATAGACTGGTGGTTGAAAACCGATGGCTTATAGAAGTTGTCTCTACTCTTCCTGAAGCATCCAGAAAAGCCGAAATGAATAGTTTCAAAAGGGCATCTTACAAAATACACAAAACAGAAGGGCATTTGGTAACACACAAAATTCTACATGGCAAGATATGTTGACCAGGGCATTTCATAAATTTATAGGGGTATATGGCGAAATTTGCCAAAATATAAGGGTATTTTACAGTTTTTCCCTTTAAAATAATCCACAACATATTACATAAAAAGGTTGTGCCAAATTATGTCCATTATTTTTATTCTTCTGGTCTCAAAGGAAGTTACAATCTATATTCCATGGGAGTTTTGATGGCTTCCTTTTGCTACCTCTCCATTTGAAGCTGTAACAGAACAATATCTATAGCTTAGCTGTAAAGTATATTCACCAGTTTAAAATTAAAACATCGTTCATAACTTGAAGTCAGTTCATAGTGTCATTCTGCTTCTGGACATACTGCTATATCTTTTCTGAAAAAAATGCAAGTACTTAGAGCTACATTTAGTTATGTACAATGATAAAAGTGTCGACTGTAAGCATGAATTGTTTCATACCTGAATCTTTCTGAGAAAATCTTAATCTCCATCAGTCGTTATGCCTTAGCTTCAGATTAATATATGACATAAGGAAGTCCAAACTATAAAATATGTCCACTTTCCAGCAATAGCACATGCAACTAAAATAAATTGTGTATTCACATCCTACAAGCCATCCAAACATGGGAGACAAAATGGCACAAGTCACAACACAACAAGGCCACCAAGCTACAACAGACAGTTCAAATAAAAGAACCAATATGCGTTGATCACCAACCATGTTCGACAATGGAAAAATAGTATGCAGATGGTTAAAATGAAAATAAAGATGGTTAAGCCACGAGTTACATGCAAACCACTTCCATCGTCTACCTTCCATCGTCTACCTTTACCACCAGTAGCCACTCATTGAATCAGGCTCATTCCTACATTGACTATAAGTAATTTAGATCCAGATTTTCACATCCATATTTCTTAATGCGGACAATACCTTGCCAATCACAGGTACAAAGGTTACCTCTTTGAAGAGGCATGTACCTATCGAGATAGCAATCGACCAACGCATCAATGGGTAGGTCAGACAATTCTAGGCAATCGTTTCTATCACGGCAACATCCAATAGCTTGTTGCAGAATGTTGGCAAATGTTGCGACAAATGTTGTAGTGGGGGTTAGGCAAGCCTGCTAAAAACCCTGCATGTTTTAAGCTCTGCGTCTTATCAATGGCATAATATGCAGGACTTTGGAGCTCCAAGAAACTACTAATCTCCAAAAAAATGCATAAACATTCCAGTCACGTCATTTTAGAATGATTCTATTGTTAGCTGCCCATTGCACAGTTGCATGGTATGCAGCCTTGAACCTACAGATTAAACATCGTAGTACCACTGCTCGTGTGCCGAAACGAAAAACCATTAGTTTTTTTATCAAATGAAGCCTTACCTTTGTTTAATATTAGAATGTCAGATATCCCTGAGAGGTTCTTGCTTGTTCCACGAAGCACTAATCCAATGTTGTTTAATGGCTGCTTGTAAATCCGAAACAAGGTAACCGTAGCAAATGGAAATACAGCTTGATGGATTGTCTGCCGCCTTTTTCATCGAGGAGTAAGGGCTCTGAATTCCGCCCTTACTAGTCTTCTGGGCATAATGTTTTAGGGTAAGGAGCTCTTTTGATCCTTGAAGTATTTGTGGTAGCTCTCATGACAAGTCCTAGTTCATGACAAGCCCTAGTTCATGGCGGCGGATTCTGGGTATTCGTAGTCATGGCCAAAAACTTGAAGGCAAAAACATTTCTTTCCCAAACTTCAACCAATACCTTTGTAAATCGGTGCAGAACAAAAACTAACCAGCAGAAAAAGACCGGTATTGGCGAATACAGAGCCCTGAATCCTCCAAGTCTTCGTATATTTGGCAAAAGCGCATCCGGCACATTTCCTAGACTAGGCGAAGTCTGAGCTCGGCCGAGACAAACATATGAGATTTTGCCCGGTTGGCTAATTTTTTTTTCCCATCTTTTTTTTTTAACCTACTTAACATTACCTTTTTTCCAAGTTTAAAAATATTCGCTTTTTGGAGAATATTCGCCCTTAGAGACAACACTACTTGTCAAAGTCAAAATAGTGTTGCAGTGCACTCTCGTGACCAAAAGGTGTCTGGAGAGGGCATCCGCTACAACGTTGAGTTTACATGGCTTATAGGTTGTCTTAAAGTCATATTCTTCCAAGAACTCCATCCAATGCCTTTGTCTTAAATTGAGCAAGGGTTGTGTAAAGATGTTCTGGAGGCTTTGGTGATCCGTATCTAGGATAAAGGGCCGACCAAGCAAATAGTGCCTCCAGATTCTTAGTGCTCCCACTATTGGTAAGAGTTCCTGATCATGAGTGGGGTAGCGCTGCTTCGCTCCATTCATCTTCTTGAAATCATACACGTTCTTGCATCGGTGTTGCTTCGGTTGCTAATTACTTGCATCAATTGCCACTAACTTGACCAAGTTTGGGTCTAGCAGGGTAAGCACAAGTGCTCTAGCTAGAACTTCCTTGAGTCTTCTCAAAAAGAGGCTTGGACATTTTCTAATCAATGTTGGACCCAATCTTTACTTTCACATTCTTCATTAATTATGATAGTGTAGAGGTCCACTTAGCGAAAATCCTTCACAACTTTCTATAATACCCTGCTAACCTAGGAGATTTTCGGCCTTGTAGACATTCGTTGGTGCTGGCCCATCCATGAAGGCTTTGATCTTTGATGGATCGGTGGAGAATCCTTCAGCTGAAACCATATGTGGCTCCAGTTGGCGTAGAGTCGATGTCGTAAAAAACTCTTATCTAAGTGATCCACATGTTCCTCCATGGACTCGCTGAAGATCAGTATGTCATCGAAGGAATGATGACAAACTCGCCCTTCTTCTTCTCGAAGATAATGGGTGCCTTGAAGGTTGATGCACTTGGGTGCCAATGAACCTGAGCTCTAACAACTCTCCTAGTTGTTTCTTAACCTCTGCTAGCTCTTAATGCTTTATTTGTCAGCTTTGCATCTGTTGCAACTGTAATTTCACCTTCAATGCCCTTACAAAGTGGAAGTTGTTAAATTCCTCTGGAAGGAGATCATGAAATAAGCTCTAAAATTATTAACAATTGCTTTAGGTAACTGATTACACTAGCTTCTTCCTTCTTGTGCTTGCAGTCGGGGTCGACGGCTTCTAGCTTAAGGGTATAGACGATCTTACCTTTTATAACTTTCTTATTTAAATTCGCGGCTCATATGCACCGTCTTGCAAAATGAATCTTCTTACCTCTTACTAAAACCCCTTTCCCATTCGGTGTTGCGGTCGAAATTTCCTGCTTGTTGCAGTAGATCCTTGTTTTAGCCCTCTTCAACTACTCCCTTCTAACTATGAAATCATATTTGCCGATCTTGATGACCTCGGCACTTCTGCAACTTAGCTCTATCCTGAAGATGTTGAAGTTGACTCTTGTTTCTTTGATGCTGAACTGCTTAACCTGCAGAGATAGGTTACTAAATTATTTACAGAATTCCTATGACCACAAGTTTTTGTCGATATGGCTTTTCCTCCGGTCACAAAAGACTATGAAAAATAATTATTCTTGCTTTAAATCTAATCTATACTCTAGAATTTCTCCCTTTATTGGGTTATTACTCTCTTGGAATAGTCCCACCTTATGAGTTAATGCCATCTAGTAAGTTGGCTGGACTTCTTAGATTTCTTCTCTTCATTTGGTCGGATTATTCCTTACTGTGGAGGTACTCGTCTTACACATGGTCAATGATGGTCCTAGCATTGAATCCTGCTTAGAGAAGTGACCAAGTTCACCAAGAGGTTCCAATATTTGGATATCTATTAGCAATTGTATATACTTCAAGTTATTCCACGCCCATTTATTCCCAATCCTTGAAGATGAGCTCAATTCTTTGGGGCGATCCTTTCAAAAAGAATTCTACACAAAATTGCTGCTTCATCTACTTATGAATGTTATCATCCATTAGTCTAAGATGCTCGATTATCTCGCCCTACATCTCTGGTCTTGCTAAAGCTTGTTTTCTTGTTAGCCGTTGTAGTAGCGAGGCGACGTTTCTTCCAAGTTGCTGGAGGATCTCATCTCCTTGGAGTTGTTGCATGACCATTCTCAAACCTTGCTCGTCTTGTCGAACATCTTTTACTTTGCTCCTCTCGATGTTAAGGTTGACTTTCCCATTCGGGGTATCCATGCTGATGGACTTGTTGATGTAGATAATGCCCTAACGGTCCTAATGTCTCATCCCCAAAAGCTTGAGATGTAGTGTTCTCCCCTCTATAGAACTTCTTAACTTGGAGATTTGGAATATTTGACAATGATCCTTCTAACTCCTGATCCGATATAGTTCTAAAGCAATTGATTTCTGTCGGCGTTATCGCTCTTCTTCCCTGCAAAAGAATTTTCTTCGTTATCTGTTCGAAGCTTGTTGTTGACTTCCTGGAGCTCGTGAGATTAGCTTGCAAAAACATTATCCATCCTTGATTCTTATGTAATATATAATATACTATAAGATGAATTGGTATGAAGAATATTGCAATTTAAGAGACAAAGCATCTTCAACCACAATATTAGCATTTGACCTTTATGTATATTAAATCATAAAATACAAGGTAATATATTAGTTAAGGTTATAAAACCCCTTTTATACATAATTTAAACATCATAAATACAAGAGAAAGGATCAAAAGAAATGTTCAACGCCGTTGAGTTCGCCTGCTCTTTGAATGTTGCATGATGTCTTTGGGCTGGAGACGCTTCCCGATGTTCATAAGAATGTTGCATATGGTGGACCTCATTCTAATTGTAGCCATCTATGGAGCTAGAGTTCTGAAGTTGTTGCTGTTATTATTATTGATTGTGTATCCGACAAGTGACTTTGTGCAAAATTCAAGAAGTATAAATCTATCTACTAATCTTTTAATCAAATGGATGTGATCAGTGGTTTCTCTAATCCTGACATACTTGGGAAGGCCAGTTAGAGCCCTAAGTGAGCTGATAGCCTCTTTCCATTTGGCTAACTTCTTTATGGAAGGTCATTGTTTGTCCTTGTATGATTGCCAGAAGACAATCTTTGAGCGGCCTTTGACCTCATTGGATGGTTCCTCATAATTCGTAGGAGTAACAAGTCGTTGTGGTTTCTCTGCATTGTTGAAGCACGGTCGAGGTCGATGTAGCCTCCTTTCTATTGCTGACAATGTTTCTGATGGAAGCTTTGTCTTTGTTCTCCTTCCCATCTTATATGTGTTGTCCTGGATGGCTCGGACTCTTAATCAAAGCATTTCTGCTTGAAGTCAAGATCTGATACTGCCATAGACCTGCATGTCTAATATGGTTGCTCTTCCTGCGAGATATGTTCGGTCTCATATCAAGAACTCTTATGAATTGTTGATGAAGTCATCTTGTTGTTGATGGCTAAGTTGTGACGATAGTCCATTGGTGCAGTAGCCCTTCCTCGAGGCAACATGGTGCTTCAAGAGGATCATTTGCTAGAAGATGCTCTTCCCTTACTATGATCACCGGCATAAGTGTCGTGATGCCCATCAACTGTGGATTAACCTTTCTTTGGGGGGTTATCTGTTCATTCTCCATGCCTCATTATCCTCCCTATAGTTGCCCTTCGTCCTTTGTTGCCTGCCTCTATTTGTTGTAGTCTTAATCTTGAACCGCTGATATTCTTAAAACTGCTTGTTGATGTGGTCGAGCAGCTCCTATGGTGAGGGACTCGCGGTCTATACCGAGGGTTCACCTGGCCTATTGACTGACTTAAAGCATGAAACATTTACTATGACAACAACAATTACTATTTATGTCTACCAACCCTTGTTCCCTTAGCCATGCCTCCTATTACTCTAAGCCCAACTGACCATATTATCATTTGGCAGATCCCTAAAAGCTGATAAAAAGGAGACTTAACTATTGTCACGGGGTGGTAACTAGACTTTATATTTCAGGTATGCTAAGCATACTGGGCCAAAAATGTCCCTGATTTATCTAAGAGGCCAAAGTCACGGTTGAGAACACTTGAAGGCGTGCACCTATAATATGTGTGGATGCTACCAATGTGCAATGGCAAAATTGCTAAGGCTCATGATAACTACCTAGGTGGCTTAGAAAAATGATACGAGAATAGGCTTCTGTGTAGACAACCCTATGCTTGAAAAGCTCAGAGAGAAGAGTATCAAATGGGACCTACATTTGACTGGAGACGACTAAGGTCTCGATCTCAACCCTAAAAGATCTTGGATTAAATTATCTTCTAAAACACAGACTTAAATATAATTAAAGATTATAATTTTAACATAAACGATGTTCGCCCTTAGTGGTTGGCACTGGGGGTGGGT
>JAANSK020287113.1:0-10682 GCA_011763485.2 Isoetes engelmannii | reverse complement strand
GCTCTGGTAATATATCTGTGTCCAAGCCATGGCTTCCTTGGGGAAAATGGGTTCCTGGAAAGTCTAATTACCATGACAAGATCAAGTCTCCTGAAGGAAAAACTATAAAAAATTGGCAAACTATGCGCGTATCAGCTGCGGGTAGAGAAAACTCTCCCAGTGGGACAGAGGAATCCTTTGATCTGGTGCATAATGGGAAGGTCAGGCTTGTTTATGTGTACTGGAATGCATGCTGGCTGTGTACTGCTGACCTAAAAGTCAAAACCCTCGACTCCAGTATCACTTAGCGGCACTCCCGCTTGGGTGATGGACTCATTAAATCTAGTATGTGTGTTGTTGTTGAGCAAGGGTATGATGGGAGCGGTTGCCAGGTTTGGTGAAGTTATCTGCTGTGGACGTTAAAATAATACCTACCTACCTACCTACCTATCTATCTTAAATTGCTCAACTATGATTCTGTAATGATAATGATGGTAGCCCATTTGCATTTCCTTTAGCAACTTTTCCTTTTGTATCGTACATATAGTTAAATGTTGTAGTAGTATTAGCATAGCAATGATATTGTTGGTATGGAATATTTATTTATTTATTTATATGTAATTAATACAAGAAGGGTGTAGGCTGAAATTTATGATGTTCTTTATAACAGAGGTTAACAATGAAAAACTTGCTAACGTGTCAATTTCCAAAGGGTACAGCCTCCATGCGCCATCCATAATCAATGGCTGGCCGCTAAGTGATTCCATTTCCCAAATTTATTTAATATTGAGTACAATCTAACTACAACCCTCTCAGAGGCCACTAAGTGATTCCGTTTCCCAAATTTATTTAATATTGAGTATAATCTAACTACAACCCTCTCAGATGCTCAGACCCACAGCACAATCATGCACCCACAACAATCATTAGTTTCTAGTATATACATCAACCCCTAATGCCTTGTTGCCGTGTTTATTTTGCAACAAAACTTGATGACTAAGTTGTGGCTAAGGTATAGTTGTTGAAAGGTTCACTATAGGAACTGTTACCACGCCAAAACTCTTTAGAGATGATCCTACCAAAAGGTAGCCCGAATGGATGAAGACCGGCTACCAAGGGACCTTGGCAGTCGCAATGGACCCGCAGCGCCTCAAAACTTGCTGGAAAGACAAGCAGGCACAATGGTTGTCCCAATGGCAGGTCCAGGCCCACAGATGCATATGGGTCCGCACAGAAAAGGACCACGATGAGCTGAAAGCCTACCTCGACACATGCTTCCTTGGCAAGCTCTGCGATGTTGAGGCCTTGGCACAGGTCAAGCTTGGGCATTATAGAGAACAAGTGAACCCCACGCTCGAGCGGGGGCCCCAGCAGTACCTGCTCACCCCCCTCTCCATGAAAAAGCGTAGGCTGATCGCCTCCATCCGAATGGGAGGACACCACCTCCACATTGAAACTGGGCGATGGGCAAGGGAAGCGTGGGAGGATAGGACTTGTCAGTGCTGTCACCAAGGGGTCCTTGAGGATGAGTGCCATGCTCTGTAAACCTGCCCCTCTTATGAACAGATTCGAGCACGGTATCCGCAGTTAGTGATACCTGGACATGCACTCCATCTCCTGCTCAGCATTGAAGCGGTAGGAACTCTTGGGTCATATCTCCAGGATATTCTTAACGAATGCCATCGACTCTGTCCCACTTCCTTGTGAAGGTCTCCAGTTGTTTTGAATACCAGCAAGCGCATTGCCGCCACGGTTTTTCCCCAAGTGGGTTTTTTCATCCGGGCCGTAATACGCTTGTTGTTTGACTTGTACAGGTCCCATAGGCAAATTTGCCTCCAAGGTCGATAAAAACCTTATTCTATTCTATTCTATTTAAAGTTGAAGATTGTGCTTTCTTACCATTCTCTTTTTATTGATTGAAGTTAGAGTATTACATTTATGTTAGAGAAGTGATTTTGCGCGGTGGCGAACATTTCACTTCACCAATTTACTTACCCATTTGAATGGGGTATATCAGGATCATCGTAGGGTAGTTAAAACAATGTGAAAGTGCCCCCAAGGTTCAATGCTCCATTAATGGTATATTTGAAAGTGATTTGAAGGTTTAGAGTGTGGAGGTTTAGGGTTAGAATTTTCTAAGCTTGCTTAGATTGAATTGAATTAAATTGTAATTTTATCGTCCACGAGACTAAGTGACCTATGGGATTAAAACAAGATGGCAGCAGACCTATTATTGTCCAGGATTAAAAAACCCCCGCCCTAAAGTATTTTCGAGGGAAAAATCTTAGCAGTAATAGGCCTGCTGACAAATGTATACATATTATACATTGCTATGTGATGATCAAGGGCATTATTGAGCCCGCTTGTTCAATACCTCCTGAATGTATAATGCCAACGTTTCCGCTGCAGGTGTATACATCATGACATGCAGCAGTTGGTCAAATGTCACCAACCCCTCATACAGAATCCGAATAGGTGCAAATGCCTGGCAGTGTTGGAGAGTGTGACTGTCATCTTCTACAACACCCAGCTGGCAGCATTGGCAAACCCTATGTTCTCGCTGTTCTTGGGCCCATCTGCATGTCTCAATTCTGAGGCGATGTGCTCTTGTGCAGATGGAGGTAATTATTCTATGCTTCTTCATGGGCAGATGTGCTAACAGGTACCGCTGTGGATCCCTGGCAAGTGTAGGGTTGATCTGGCTCTTGAGTGGGAAGTTGCATAAGGTAAAAGTGGGACGTATTCTTGATGATGTAGTAGCAGTAGCAGTAGCAGTAGCAGTAACAGTAGCAGTAGTAGTAGCAGTTTGAAAAAACAAAGTTTTACATTGGATTACTATTAGATGCACAAACAATATTTTAGCAAAATATTGGTTTTATGCGGGAATGAGAAAGTTCATGGAATTACAAAGGATTGCTATTAGATTTACAAGTTGCCATGTCAGGATCTTATCTAATTCTACTAGTAGCGGTGCCCAGCGTTGCTGGGCCAAAGTTACCTGGGCCTAAGTTGGTAACCTATAAATAATAATCCGACGAATTCACTTTGGAAACCATCACTCTAGAAACCATGGATTTGCTTCTCTCTATCCATAGTTTTCATTGGGCCAACCATCATGATACATAGATAAGTAAGAAGTTTTCTTAGTTTAGCATCATCATTATATAATACTAGAAAAAGTGCTCAACGTTGCTGGGCTTTTCACCGAGATTAAGTTTAAAAGTTGTTATTTTATATAAGAAGGAGTATAAGAGTTGCTACTCCCTCTAGCTTCTTTTGAGTATGAAGTTCTAGTTGTGACTATGAAAATTTTGTTCCCCACATGTATTTGGTTTTACTGATATATTGGCAGTCTCAAGTGTATTTTCTTAGTTCTATAACTGCTGTAACACTACTATTTAGCTATGCCCACAATATGGAGTGAATCGCAAATTACGTATGAACCTCATTAAATATGTCTTTTAGGTTACGTCAACAAATAACATCAAATCTGCTTCTTTAGTAATGTTAAATACAACGAATGAACTTCAAATTATAGCAATGAAAATGAAAATCTACACTAGGCAAAATTTACTATTTAGCAATGTTAAATACAAAGACTTGACTATAATGATCTTTGTCAAAAGAAACGTATCAACCAATCAACATAAGCTGCAAAACACATTATTATCCTCATATTGTGTGTCAAAGAAATGCCTTCATCTTCACCAATGCCAATATTTTTTGCTTCTCCCAAAGACATAATGGGCCGCTTATCGCTTATCTGGTAAGCCAAAATGGTATTGCAAGATGGCGACCACTTGAGTTTTAAAATAGTGATAACACTAGCATCTTTTCCTTCATTGTCTCTTAGGAACATTGCTTAGATTATAGAATAAGATGCATCAGACGGTTTATGGTTAGGTTTAGATGCTCTCCTTTTTTTATGCTAGTAAAGATGGAGGAGTCAGAAGCTTTTAACATTCTGCCAGTAAATGATACATAACAAAACTAAACTATTTCAATTTTAGCAAGCATAGCCACCTTGGGATTGAGATTATGAAGCAAAACTTTTGAACATCTAAAATACTAAAGGACAAAACTTAGTGTCCCTTCGTAAATGAAAAAAATATAGTAAGAAGCTGCAACAAAAATA
Source organism: Isoetes engelmannii (assembly GCA_011763485.2). Lineage (NCBI taxonomy): Eukaryota > Viridiplantae > Streptophyta > Lycopodiopsida > Isoetales > Isoetaceae > Isoetes > Isoetes engelmannii. The sequence continues at coordinate 6,568 of JAANSK020287113.1, read as the reverse complement.
TCATAACAGGAGCAATAGTTAAAATTCGGGCTGATCCACCACGATCTAACCCATTTTTTAAAAGGTGCAACAACAGTTAAATTAAAGAACGATTGATGACAAGTTGTATGCAATGTGGAGATTACAGATTTTGAACGTTCAAAAATCCACTTCAGAACTCGAACAACTTTATTCCTTAAGGTTGTCGGCAGAGCTCCAACGAAGTCAAGGACGACTTCAAATTGCCCATTGGCTAAATAGACAAAGGTCCTTTCAGCAGACCCGTTGACATTTCATACATGTACAACAGATATTGCATGAATTGTTTTCCTATTGGTAGAGTAGTAGCTATTTACCTGATGGTTTCCTTCTATGGCAGTGGACCACCGCCTTTGACACCTTTGAAGAATTCATAATGTTTGGGTCATGGAACTTGCATTCTTGTATGTATAACAAAGGTCCATTCTAGTCTAAAGGAAGGAAATGAATTGATAATTCTGCATTGGTCTTTAATAGACTATCTTTAGATACACTATCAAAGATTTTAACACCTTTATCCGCATTAAGAATGCATCATGAGCCAGATGTATAAGAACCACTTTTGCAAAGCAACCCTTTGCTATTACTCTAGAGGCAAAGCAAATGCATATTCAACAGGTTTTGATAGCCGCTGATAGCAAATATGATCTGATACATTGTGGTAAATGGTGGAAAATGAATCTAATTGAGGAACCTGTATACCAATTGTTCATCTTCCAACCACAATCCTTTCCCAGTCTTATCTGGCCTTGACCATCATTGTCTTATCTTCTTTCTTTGTATCTGCAGATCAGGAATATTGACAAATTGGATATTGTAGCAGCAGCTTGTTGGACTACAAAAAAAATGAAATTATACGATGGTTACATGGAGCACAATTTATATAGATATTTCTAGTATGATTGATTTGGTTTTGCAAATCCATAACATAGTCTTGTACAACTGGAATTCACATTGATTCAGCCTGTTACAGGAATGCAGTAAGCAAAAGAGTTCATTAATGAACATCATTTGATTCCAAGGTAGAAGCAAATAACATACATAAGTAGCCTAGAGACTTAGGAAATGACATGGACACCCGCATGGACATGGCACTACTTAAAGAACTAGCTAGAGACTTAGACAATGACGTGGCTCTTAAGAGTCTTTGACATGCTTGGTCTTAAACTGCATTCCTTTTGTAGGCATTTAAGGGTAAGGTTTGCTACATCTTCAATAGACTTTATGGGATATTGTCCCTTCAATTTTGGATCCAGTACACCCTGTAACTTGCCTTCATCCCTAGGAAGTGGCCTTGCCCATTCCAGAAGCTCTCTTTCCTCCCTTGGAAGAAATTTGTCCATTTGTTGTCTTCTTATTAGAAGTTCTAACAATATCATTACAAAGTATCTCAAATTCCAAGTTCCTTTCCACAGTGGCCATGAGACTGAAATAATCAAGTGGCTATATAAGTAAAGCCAAATTTTGGGTTGTTACTGTGCATTATATATTATTAGCTTTACACACTGGTGATACTGCAATATTGGCTTGTTGAAAGCCATCAAGCTTCACATCATTGTCCTTGTCGATCAATAAAGTGGATGCTCCAAACTCTGCATTGCAGAAAAAAGAGACATGACGAAACCCTAAACGCCATGGTGTAACTATCGTGCACAGTTTCTGTTTTAACTCTCTCATCAGGTGTCGGAATTTGGTGATTTTTGGTGCGTTGGAAAGCTGATTTCGAGGGCTTTCCAATGGTCTGCTATACTAGGTACTTTTTTGCCAATCTGGGTTGGACCTCGTTGAAACCTAGTGAGGTTTTTAACGAAACCTAGACTTTGTTCCATAGAACTACTCTAGGTTTTTGATAAAATCATTCTAGGTTTCCATTAAACTAGTCTAGGTTTCAAAGAAATTAATCTAGGTTTTGATTGGTTGGGAACGAATCTTTTCCACTAAATCATGAACAGGTTTCCTTCCAAGATAAAGATGATCTTTCCACTTAATCTTTCACACACTCCAAATATTTCACATTCTTCAATGTGCACGCGACTATCATGTATAGGTTTCCTTCCCCAATCTTGGTTTTCATTGATAAAAACCTCTATAGGTTTTAACTTTAAAAGCCATCTATGGGAGAAAATAATCCAATAAAGGCTCATGCATAAAATCTTTTAATGGAGGGCATCAAACAGTTAAACAAGCACTCAAATCTTTGGTTTTAACTCCTCTTCCTTAGAGTCTTCAATGGTATCTTCAAAAATCTGTCATGCCCTTCATGAAAACATCTAGAAATAGGACAAGGGGGAGGTACTTTGAAGTTTCTTAGAGAAGGGGCAGCCTCATGCCCATGAGACTTGTTTCATAAGGTAATGCTGGCGTTCTGAGACCGATGGCAGAGTCAATTTGCGGTTCCGAGATGGTGGAGTTGCCCACCCGTCGTCGGGGCCTTAGGGAGAGGACGTTCGAGGCAGGCTGCTTCCGGGTGGTCTTAAGGTCCCATCTTCTGGCATCAACTTCCTCTCTCTACGGAGGACACGGTGCAAGGTCCTGGATGGATCCGACATGGGCAAGGGTGCCAGGACAACTTTCCTGCCATCGCTCCTCCGGGGGGGCGTACGCGAATGCACGGCTGCCCCGGAGGAGCGATGGCAGGAAAAGCTACATCGAGAACTTTTTTGGGGTCCGTCTCTTGGGATATGGCCTATACCCTCCCTTGAGGCATCCACGCAAGGTTCTGGCCTTGTTCGAATTGGGGAAGGGTGCCGCCCAGCCACAGGCAGCCCCGGACGGAGGGGGGGAGGGGGGGGGATGGGTGTCCTGGCACCCTTGCCCTTGTCGGATCTGTTTAGGACCTCGCACCGTATCCTCGCATAGAGGGTGGAAGTTGACGCCAGAAGACGGGACCTTAAAACCATCCGAAAGCAGCCTGCCCCCAACGTCCTCTCCTTAAGGCCCTGACAATGGATGTGCAAACCCCCCCACCTCGGAATCGCAAACCGTCTATTCCAATGGACTCAGAACATCAACATTAGCCAAAGGATCAAGTTTCGTGGGCAAAAGACCACCCCATCTCCAAGAAGCTCCAAAGTAGCTCATATCCAACACTATTCTAGTCACTTGGCCTAGGAGGTGGCTGCAGAATACTGTTGTGTGGGGGGTCCATGTTGCTTTTGTTGCAGAAATTGACCGTGTAACATGGTCATTTGGGGAATGCCTAGCCCACATGCAAAGCAACTTAGCATATAGACTGGCACTGGCTCGTATTGGACCCAGGGTTCCAGATGCCATTTCCAGTATATGTCAACAAAATGACTTCGCAATTTGTGTTGTACGTTAGTAATCATACCAATTCATGTTTTCAATTTCTGCATTATTTTTAAGAATCCACTTTGCAATAGTTTCACAATCTACAGGCCGATGAACCCTCTCTAAGCACTGCGTTTCATATAATTCAAGGTTGAGTGGCATAAACTTCCAAAGCATACAAAAAATACAGCGAATTCACAATAACTTGCATTCCAACAGAAGTTATGGGAACACTTGCAGACGATTTCATAGGAACCACCTCCTGGAAAGAACTCAACAACGTATTCACATCCAGGGGCTGGACACCATTTAGCTTGTACATTAACACCATGATGATGGTAAAAATAAGAGCCACAAAAATGATGACCGAGGGTAGTGGGTGCATTAACCGAGGTGTCTGATTAGACATTGGAGATAGCTCGCCCAAGACGGCTCTCTTAAAAGGACTGGCCAGAGTTAAATCTCTGATCGCTTGGGTTGGTGGTTTGAGAAGTGAGATACTTCAATTTTGAGAAGTGGGATATTTCAAGTTGTAGTTTGTTGACCCGAGGCATTTGGGAAAATAATCGAAATACGAGGGTCATTTCGGTACAGATGTTCGGGTCCTAGTTCAAAGTTTTTGTCAGTTTTAAGTAGAGGATGCTAGGGCAAGGCCATGGTTGAACTCCCTCAATTGGCTCACTTATTAACTGGAATTCTATTTGTCCTACATTCTCGTAGATTCTATGAAGATTCCCTTAGGTTCCACAAAACTTAACCAAGATTGTCATATGATTCCCTAGGTTCTTCAAGATGTTCGTAAGACTTGTTGAAATCCCCAAGATTCTATGAAGGTTCCCCCAGTTTCTTTTAAGATTCGCCTAGATTCTCTAAGATTTTATGAAGATTCTTCTAGATGCTCTTAAGAGTCCTGGATTCCCTAAAGTTGCATTAGACTCTAAATCTTCCTTTCTCTCGATAATTTTCCATTACCATGTTGAATATAGACATGGCGCAAGGCGAAGAACTCTGAATAGTGCTGCTCATTGTATGTGCTCTTCTTTACCTCGGAATGGTATTCCGAATCCAGCCAGCCCCTCCCCCTCCACCCAAGAGTGACGTACCAGCTGTCATCCTTAAGCTGGGGCACAATGTTCGACCTATTTTGTAAGTACTTGAGTCTGCATCACCTTACTAGAACCCTAATGTTTTGTACTTATCAATTGTTTTCTTCCATATTTTTTTTTTTTGCCTAGGTTGTATTGGAGTTGTAGTTGTTGGTATGGCTGGTCGAGGTGCCAAGGGGCGGAATGAATGTCAAGATGAAGGTAAGTATGTTTATACACGCTTGATCCCCTAATTAGATCAATATGTAGATTTATGCATGAATATTTTTTACGTAGCGGATCAAGAACAATCTAGAGAACAACGAAGGAGGCACCCTTCGGGTAGGGGAGGCAGTGGCAACGATGCTTCAGATAGCCAAAATCCGTCCATCGCAGGTTTTCTTATTAGGACATGCTTTCTTTTTTTTTAATAAATGAATCCTTGCGTGATATTATTATGGTTTCTATAGCTCCGGTCTTCTCGTCTGGCCCATGTCATCGCCAACTCGTCACCCGCCGAACGGGAGGACTTGCTAGCATTTCTTAACTCCCTGCCACCAACGATACCAGTGCCTCATAGACACAATACGGACTTCGGCTTCGAATCGCGGCAACCACGTGGTCGGAAAAATATCATGGATGCTGGTAGACGTTGTGTAGACATGCGGAGTCCTCCAGCATGGAACGAGTCTTTTGGTAGAAGGAGGTTGGAGCCGGAGCTCCGTAGGTAAATGTCCAATAGGCGTCTTTGCTTTGCAATATGTTAAGGATGCCTATTCTCATTGTTTTACTTATTTTCATAGATCATCGGAAGGGTCGGGAGGTTCCAAATCTGGACGACGTGGATCACCGGATTTGTCTGGCGGCTCAAGAACCCAACGACACCGTCAATCCGACAAACAACTTGACGTGGAGAATACTGGATCTGGACAACGTCGTGGCTCTGAAGAAGATGACCCATTCAAGCTTGTTTTGGAAAAGTAAGTATATATGTATGTGGTAGACAGACGCGCCTATACTCACCATTTTATGCCCCAGGGACAATCTTCCTGGGAAGGATGGCCCGAGAAACATGTTGTACACTGCCTTGCAAGACGCTCTGGCAAACACTATTACTAATTTATTTCCTCCTGGCGATCGCGGAGAGTGGCCTGGCGCTTATGATGAACAGGAAATAGAGAACCTCAAGGAGAAAATGAGAGAGAAGTTCCCAGAGGTAACGAAACAGAAGGAGTTCAACTGGAAGAGGCTCATCTCCAAAGCAGGAAAGTTGTTGAAAGGAAAGAGGTGCATAATCTAGTCAATCTTATTCTTATTTTTCTTTTTGTCTTACTTAATATATTGAATTTATATCTTGTAAGGGAAAGAGTGATTACTGCGATGAGAAAGGAGGCCGAAAAAAACATGGCGATTGGGCCAACATCCCAATGCCGCATAATCTCACGAAGGAGGATCTGAAGGTATTTGTTACTGTTTTTGTCCATTCATTTCATTCGAAATTAGAGTTTTAACGTGTCTTGTTGTGTTCTTTGCAATTAGATCGCATTGGCACGAGCAAAGGACCCTGAGAAAAAACATGCACAACGCACAGAGAATGCAACCAGAAGCGAGCGAATACCGTCTCACTTGGGCTCTGGCGGTCGAAAAGGATTTCTCTATAGATTCGTAAGTGCTATAAACTCTCAGTTTGCATTAATTGTAACGATAATTTCAAACGACATTAGATAATACTAGTTGTATTGGTCCAGAATCTTGTATACAGGTGGTACCCTACGGAGCAACAAATCGAAACAGCCACCTAAAGGGGCGCTGTTGCCATGTACACAGAACTATACAATGGAGGTGTAAGAGCACGTGTTAACGTCGGAGTACGGGGGAATTATGTAATTCTAGGACTAGGAACAATGTGAATGTCTTGTTAACATCGTATTCACACAGACCATTACATCCAACACTTTTAAATAAAATCCCCCCTAAAACCCTTTTTGGTTTGGGTGCATATTCACACGGGGTGACATGGTTCAGTACTCTTGAATCCCTTCAACCTTCTTCTCTGTAAAGATACTACAAGGAAAGAGATCCAATTTCCTGAACCTGGATACAGAATAACAGAGTTATAATAAACAAGAACCCTCCAGTCGAATGGGAGCAGAGCTTTTGTCGAACCTGCTTCA
>JAANSK020287102.1:0-10683 GCA_011763485.2 Isoetes engelmannii | reverse complement strand
TATCAGCAGAGTGTAGCCGGAAGCAGCGGGAAGGGAGAGGAAAGTGGCAAATCTTTTCGAATGTGATCAATAAGGGGGAAAGAGAGCGAATAATTAGAGTTGTGTACAATCAGTAATAACTTCAAATTTCAAAGTGTAATTATTACCTAAAAAACTAGAGAATTCCACATAATGTATGTAGCATGTGAACCCAATTTTGAGTACACCGTAGCGTGCGTTTACCCGCTAAGAAAGTGGGAAGCAATAAATTTACCAACCTTAGACCTCGAGGTGGACAACTGGTTTGAGCCCAATGATAGCAACTAGGATCCGGATGCAGGTAAAACTGGTAATCTTCGATGTCAACGGAGTTCAGGCAGCTAGCTGTATACGACGAGGACCATGTCCCCAAGCTCAACACGTCATAGAGACCAAAGAAAACGGGCAAGAAAATTGTGTACGCACGTCCTCAGGCCAAGGAGATTGTTGATTGGTGTTTTGCCTGTGGTTTTGAAGTCCGCATCTGGAGCTTCATGGTAAAAGGGAACGTTGTGAATGTGCTCTCCATGCTGGGCATGTCAGTGATACCGTTCAAGTTTGTTTTCGAAAATGATAGGTGCAAGCATCTGAATGACCTTAGTCATGAAGTCACCAAGGGAAAGCCTATTATCGTGAAAAGGCTGCAGACCGTCTTTGAAGCACATCAAGACTTCAACAAGCATAACACAATTATCAAAGATGACAGCCCGTACAAGTGGTATCACAACTCGGATAACCTGGTTGTGGCCAAGACATACTCGCCGAAGAATTTTGAGTCGGATGTTTGGTTCAAGAACACACTATATACTGTGTTGGCTGAGTGTCGGTTCTCTATCAGGGTGGTTGACATGCTGCATAGCCACTCAGAGCTCAAAGAAGTAGACGAGGAGAACAACAAGATCATGAAGGCTATGGATGAAAAGTACTATGGTGGTGCGTCATAACACCACCCATGTATAATGTTATGTGAAAAAAATGTCGTAAAATGTAATGCTCTACACTTTCTCGATTCGCGAGTCCAGAAAGTTTTTATTGTAAAGAACGTCCTCCGAATCATAATGAAATTATGCGTGTGAATTTCTGAGGTCTTTTTCCAATTGTCCTGTTTTTCTTGACTAATATCACTTTATTTGTTGATTATGATGTCGGTGTCTTATAGGCTGGAATGCAGCCTGACCAATTCCCGCGCAGGAAACGCTTCTACCTGGGCTTTAGGATAAACTTGCTAGGAAGCGTAAATACCATGGGAAGGAACAATCCCCAGCCGGTAAGAAGAAGATGGGTCAATTACATGAAGCGCAGACGATCTTGCAGGCTTTGCAAGACATCCATGGAGGTTGGGGTATAATTGCTTTCGACCCGGGGATCGAAGAAAGGATGCACATGGAGGGAGTGGCCGTCAGTTGGACGGGAAAACCAGTTGCACCTGAGGCACCTCTGCGAGAAGCTTTCTATTGCCTTCAGGTTGCTTCACGGGTTTGGAGGCCAGATCCAGACACTCCATTTGTTGAGCCCATACGGTATTCCGTATTCGAAAATGATGTAACTGTTGTCACTGCTAGACCCCCATGATCTTCAAAACCACTGTAAATTGCTATGTAATGTATTTAGTGTTGATGTAAATGGCTGTGCAAACTTGTATGTTGTGTAATCGAAGAGTGCATTTTAATACAATGTTCCATTGTCTGTACAACTTGATGGCTTCAAAATTTCTTGCTTTTTGTATTGGCAATTATATTCTTCATGGGCTCCAAATCATCATTTGAATAGAATTCTCCGTTGTTTGCAAACAACGAGCACCCGCTAATTCCTTCATTTTGTTGTGGCGATGAGTTTCTGGAGTCGCAAGACGAGAAACTCGTTGCCACTCCTGACAGGTAGATTTTTTTTTGCACGTGATTTAGCCATGCTAAACTAGCCCAAAAAGGGACAACCCCAACATTCGAACGTCATTAGGGGTCGAATTAAGGCCCTCTCAAAAAAAGTTGGGAATGATATGAGTCCCATTTTTTACAAATGGTGCTTCCGAGCACTAATACGGCTGTTGCGCTCTTCTATTGGGTCCCATAGGCCGATCGGTCTCTGTGGACGATAAAAAACATTCAATTCAATTCTTTGCATGAGCTGTCCAACGTGCGCATTTTGTCGAGTCCAATATAGCTTCTAGCAAGAGTTTACATCCCATGATAGTGGATTCTATGCAGGTAGAGGCTGTAACTAAGTAAGCAGAAGGTCATCCCCATCTATCGGCATATCCATGGTGGTTGAGGAGAAACTTGATATTGGCATCTCCATATCTAGCAGATAGGTGCGATCTACAAAATTGAGTGTGGATGCAAAAATCGTCTCTCCCTAAAGATAGGATGTTCCTATATCTCCGAACGAAGTGCCAAAACGCAAATCAAGTCCGTCCAAAAATAAACTATTACAGTTCCCTAAGTTGCATCCCACCCATCAATGGAAATCTTCTTTCCAGTAAAACACCTTTTGGCTCAATCTAACCCTCTGTTGAGGAGTTATGATAATTTCTATGTGGAGAGGTGCAAAACATTAACAAAGTCCAGTCATAAATTAGTTGTTTCGGACCTCTAAGCTGCAACAAATCACACCATGATGCATATCAATTGAAAGCTCTTTCAGGAGGCTTTCTAGCAAAAAAAAAATGTTGCCTCTATCTGCCAATCTTTGGAGGAGTTACGATAATTTATGTTAAGAGAGATGAAGAAGTGTTTGAATTCAATCATCTAGTCCCCTCACTCAAGATGGAGATGACCACAGTCTTGCTCAAATTAATCTGAAAGTAGAGAAACGATGATGATGACAAAGTATTGCTCTCATCAGTACTCACTTTGTGTCAATTACTCTTACGTATAAGCTATGGCTTCCAGTGGATGTCCATCCATCCATCCATCCATCCATCCATCCATCTCTATCTGTTATCAACACGTTGCAGGCAGACTTCTCATGTTCATTTGACATGTCTCCACAACCATACCAAACAAATTCTCCTAAACCCAACAAGACTGATAAGGCATCTATACAAATGAAAAATTGGCTTTTTTTTTTTTTTTTGGAAGTACTAAGTCACCAATATATTAAAACAAGAATAATAATGTTACAAGAACGAGTGAGAAGGAAAAGGAACTGCTCCGAAGGGACAGAAATACCTCAACACTCCGCAACCACACAACTCCACTAAAACAAACTCGCCACATTATATCCCAACTTATGTACAAACTCACCGTAGACCTCCACATTGCCCAAAAAAACCCGCCAAATGAAACACCAGGACCCTCAACCACGATCAAATTCTCTCGGGTCAACTTCTACTGCCAAAGGATTAATCATCTTAAAAAATTCCAGATCCAAAACCCTTAATTTGTTCTGGCACTCGCTCTTTTTGTCCTGTATGACCACCTTCCCATTCCTCCAATATGCTCGTTGTCCATTGTTTCTTGCTTCCTTTAACCTTGCCTTATCTTGCTTATATTTTTGATACTGCTCTTTAGTCAAATCCTCGTTTATCCATACATTGGTTCCCTTCAATAAGATGCGTCTTCTCATAACCTCCAAACGATGCCCCTTAGTTTTAAACTTGATACAACATGCCTAGGTTGCTTTGATATACTGCCCACACGGAATGCATATGTAATTCCAGAAGTTTCAATTCCCAGCTTGTCTTTGACAAAAGTCTGCATCTTCAATATTATATTTTCCTTATTATCCTCAGGAAAACCATCCAATCTAAGGTTCAATTCTCTAAAGGTCCCTTCACGAGTCTCCAAGAAATGTATCTAATTTCTGCTGAAGCTCTCCTTGATCTAACATAAGCTTAGTTTATCTTGATTCTCCGCGTTAGTGAGCGCAGCAAATATCAAATCTGTAACCCCTTTCTGTGCATCTAGCTCAAGAAGTTTTTTTCTCATTTGAGCCATATCAGCCCTGATCTCGCCTCGTAACTGCTCTACATCATCCCTCAAGTCTTTCTTAAACTGATAAAATTCCTGCAGTAAATTCTTTTGCAACTCACAACTACTTATACTAGTATCTAAAAAGAACGACCTCACCAATTCTAGTTCTTGAATATGAGAAGGCACAAGGAATTGTCGCTATTTGCACAGGTGCACACCAATTCAGAATTGAGACATGACTCAAAATTAAGAGAGTTTAGAATCTATGAGTTTTGTGAACTCAGAGCTCTAGAAGAGGGGCCATACATTTTAGATCTTGTCCAAAAGATTGGTATATCTGACGCACCATATTTCATCAAATATTTTTGTTTGTACTGGTCAACCTTATTTGTTATTCGTGGTGATTACATTCAAATTCACATCTACTTTATTCATCCCTTTCTGGAATTTTTTGTTGTCCAAATGGATAGTAGTGCATATGCCAAAGGTTAAATTATATCAAATCTTATGGCATATACACAAGAGATGTATTAAATAGGATTGACAAAGTGCCTTTGTAAATGAAAAACAACATGTTAAATAGACACCTCCTCTATATTAATGCATTACTCCAAGAACATACTTTTCCTTAACACCCAGCCCCTCAAGTTTATAGTGATCCAACGGTTGACATCAATTGTTTAGTGCTTTACTAGAGCTATAACACATCGTTACTTCATAAAACCCTAAGCTATTATCAAATGGACTACTGAGATCATTTCAATGGTGATCGGACGACCCAAAAACTCTCGGCGTGGGGTGTTAAGAAAGATAACGCCCTGGCCCGAGAGAGTTACATCTCTAGTAAAACACGAGCCGCCAGACATGGCGAGTGTTTTACAGGAGCTGTAACGCTCGAAGTTAAATTATGTCAGAAGCTTATGACACATACATAGAGATGTATTAAATAGGATTGACAAAGTGCCTCTACAAATGAAAGACGTGTTAAATAGACACCTCATCTACTCATTAGTGCATTACTCCAAGAACATACTTTTCCATATCATGACAATGTCCACCTATATCACTTCCAACCATTGTTTGGACATAAAAAAGGACAACAACAATTTTGGCATTTTAAACACATCACCACATTGCGTGTCCAAAATCTGAAGGTCTTTCATTAGATCTGAAGGTTTGCATTAGATCTCAAATATAGAGGCCTTGATTGTTTTCCCTTGCAGCAAACAACTTATGTATCATGACTAACTTTATAAGCTTTCAATAATTTCATATTTTGTCATATATAATTTGAAGTCTTACTATGACCCATTAGATGGCCATCATGATACTAAACATTTAAAACATAACTCCACTCTAGGCTACTTAATTATGCTACGCATCTTATTTTGAGTGTAAATAGGACTAACAATAAAGGCACCTTCTTGAAAGTCAATTTAAATTACTTAAATTCTGCGAATTGAGAGCTTTGTTTGGTCATAATTTGTAAATTGGAAAACCATCCCTAAAATGCCAATAGTTGTTTAAAGCCATGATTTGGGGAAAAAAAACTTCATTAAAACTTTGACCGTGCCAATTTATGGAAAGAGATGTATCAAAGAAAAATACAATAACTAATCATAACTAATGACAAGGAATATCTGATTATGAATAACTAGTAATGGTGCCCAGCATTGCTGGGCATAAACTTTTGGTTGCAATGCGAAAAGCGTGTAGTAATAATCCAACTTTTTAACCTTTTTTATAGAAACCAAGTTCATCATTGATCTAGAAGAGGTTTTTGTGCATCAGTGCTTTCCCTTCCCTTTGCCTTTTGCTCTACTCTGCCTTTTCCTTGTCCTTGTTCTATACATTTCTCTTTTCGTTTTTCGTTTTTCTCGCTTTCCCTATAGATTCTTTTTCACCCTCCCCTTCCTACTTTTTTTATTCTCTTTTCTCGATGGTTTTTTTTCCTTTCCTTTTCCTCCTTCCCCACCCTTTCCCTTGTTCTCTTCCCTTTCTCCTCCTTTTTATTTCCCCTTATCCCATGTCGTCCCTTTCCTCCATCATTTTCATCTTTCCCGTTTTTTCATGCCTTCTTCTCTTCCCTTTCCTTCTTTTCCTATTCCCTTTTTTCTGTGTGCCCTTTTTCCCTTATCTTTTATCCTCGTTTTTTTTTTCTGTTTCTCTTTACCTTTTCCTATGTTTTTTTCCCATTTTTTTTTTCCATTTCCTCACCTTTCCCCTCTTCCTTTTTTCCCTTCACTTTTTCCCCACCCGTTCCCTCTTCTCTTCTTTTTTTCGTGCCCTTTTCCCCTCCCTTTTTCTGTTCCCTTTTCCATTTCCCATATCATTTTTCCCCTTTGCTTGCATTTTCCTTTTTCCCCTTCATTTTTTGCCATTTTCCCTTTCCCTTTTCAAAACCTTTTGACCGTGGGATTGACCGAGTGAATCTCGGCCATTGGATAAGCATCTACGCTATCTAAAAAATTAAGTCGTGGACACGCAATCGGATGACTAATCTCGTCCATCCAATCTAGAGTTTAGTACACCACTTACTTATGCTATAACTTTATATAATATATAAAGATGGTAGATAAGTGTGTTGTCTAACCCCCACAAATGTACTTTTGCTTTCCTTTTTTTTTTTTTTTCTTTTATGTGCATACCTTAATGTTGCGATTTGATAAGTCTTAATTTGTTGAAGACTTCAAGAAATCCATTTCTCTCTCTCGTAACATAGAATGGAATGAACAAACACATTTCCTAGAGGAATCTTTCTAAAATGGCCGCTTTAAACCTTTAACAATAAGATAATGGAAGATTATAAGCAATTAGAGGCACAAAATAGTCAATATGCATAAATATTTAAGGACCAAGGATTGATGGCAACAAGAAATGTCAACTGGGCAACATCTGAATGTCAGTGCTCTTAAAACTCTGAGGAAACAGAAATTAGACATGTAGGTGCCTTTCTTTAAAGAGTCAAATGACTTTTTTTTGTTTGGGTTTGTTTGGGATGCCCATGATGATTTAATATAACGTGCATTTTGGGTTGACTTCTTTAAAAAAGATAATTGTTCGCGACTTATAAAGGACCAAATAGCATATATTTTCTTTGTTAATATCAATTCACCGTGTCGGTTTGCCGCTATAGTGTCTATAATGGGTCCATCCATTGACCTATGCTTCCATAGCTTTGTTGTTTCCTTTGGAGGTTCATATTGAAAATGAAACCATACTCGCATATTTATTGTATCCAATTTGGATCTTTATTTCGTAGCTAGTTGACTTCAGTTTCTTTCTAGCCAATGTATATGAGTAGGAATAAAAGCATCTTTTAGGCATATAGTACTTAGTGTGTGTTGATTTAGTTCACACAAAGTTGAAAATGATATTTTTTTTTTCAGGTTTATTCATCATGCAATATAGAAGTTGGGTCATCGATATGCATCTGTGTGCTGCCACGTGTCCTTGCCAATACGCGGAATGGAAGTTGGGGCATCCATTTCGCCCAGCAGGTAAATATGTCATTGTTAGCATGTAAACAGCCGGTGTAATTAGACAGTCATAACTCACCGGACGAAGCCCTGCTCGAAGCTTATCGGATCTGCTGCAGAGCTCCATCTGCTGCTTGATGCATGCTGTAACTGCTTGAAGCTTGTCGGAACTGCTTGAAGCTGGTCGGATCTTGTTGAATCTATTGCCACAGAACACTATTTGATGCTTTAGAACACAATTTGATGCTGAAGAACATTGTTTGATGCTGAAGAATATGATTTGCTGCTCCATAGCTGAAGAACACGAGCTTGTCGGAGAAGATAATTTGATTCCCCAACTTCCATAATGTAGGCGAAGGGAAACAGGGGTTCCGGAAAATTGACAGACCCGCTCCTGGCTGTCGCCGGTCACGGGGCCCCTACTAATTTTCCGAAAGGGAAGCCCCTGCTTCCCTTCCCCTAATGGTGATGTACTCTACAAAAAGAGTGTGATTATGCAAGCATTACAAAGCAATGACGTAGTCTATAACGCACAAACATACAAGAAGAAAAGCATGGCCCAATCTCATGTAGTAACTTAGCAAGTCATATGATGAAGACATAAATGGACAAAGCCCATAACTTGTGTATGGTATGCATACGCACACGCCCTAAAATATGGTTGTATTAGATCATAATGTCATGTTTTCCATCCTTCGAAAGAAAAGTAGGAATAATATGACATCTCAGAGGGGGCATAAGAAGTGGTATACAACCAAGATTGTAATGTATAATCCGTTATCTCTCTCTAGATGGTGATTACCTGATGTAGTTTCTAGAAGTAACGAAATTAATGGGTACCATTTGGAATTTTGAACCGAAATTAAGAAAGCCAGTTAGGATTTAACGAACATGGACTTGGAGGCATGTTCAAACATTGGGTTGGTTTAGTTGTCACAAACTAGTCTCGAGTTCGAGCTAACTAGAGGGCAGTTCATGTAAGGAGCAACATTGACGTTACGTGTGTGTTATATGTCCAATAGGATGCAGCCACTAATATGATACAAAAGTTGATGCTTCCGTCTCCTCCTCTTCTTCTTTTCCTTGGCTAATGGTGTGACATAACATTGCTTCTTTTTCTTCTTCTACTTATACCTTCGGCAAGTTATGCCAAAATAAAGGCTGAATTGTCATGATCTTAAAAAGCGTATTTTTGGACTCATGCATTAATGAGATTTTGAGGTGTCTAACTTGACTAAAATAAAGATTGAATTGTCACGATCCAAAAAAGCGTGTTTTTGGACTCATGTATTAATGAAATTTTGAGGTGTGTAGAGGTGACATGCATTCCCATTTACAACTCATCGTTGTCCATTCGAGTTGACACCAAATTTCTGCATCTTTATGCTCCTTCGTGCCTGATCATAGATCAATAAGATAAGAGAGAATTTTAACCTGCATGGAAATCCAATTGGGTTATGGGACCCTGATCCCTGATAATAGCTTGCCCTCCTCTGTACACTGCCCACTTTCGTTGCAAGCGAGCCTTGCGGACATCACACAATTCCTCTTTTCGTCTACAAAGCTGTTCTGGAGTGAGATCCTCCTGGGCAGAAAAGGTAGTGCCCTTCAGGTGGTTACCATGCTTCAGAATATGCAGGCGGGAGATAGCATCCTTGAACTAAACTAAAAGATGACGCAGACGGCCTGGGCATGCTGCTTCTACCCGACTAGCTGAGACGATGCCATCTGCCTGTATCCACATAGCCCGAGCGAAAAAACACTCAGTCTCTGCTTTAGCCGAACAGTCATCCATCTACGTGACACCAATAATATGCAGACTCAGCTCAGATAGGTGCTGTGTATCCCCTCCCGTGGACTTCCTGGCTCAGAGGGTCTGGTGTGTGTTGTCTGCTGTCCCGCGGACTGCAAGTCCTCTGTTTGCATGGAAATATCCACCCGGTCCTTTTGGGTTGACGTTGTGGCAGTGGCTGATCCTTCCTGAGGGCCAAACTCATACGTCTAGCTCGAGTCAAAAAAACCTTTTGTGGAAAGCAAAAGGAAAAAACCCGAGCTCCCTCCTATGAGTGTACTCAGAGTGGAGCTAGTGTAACTCCCAAAGCAATTCTATGTTCAGATAATGGCTTCTCACTAAGTGCTTTTGTAAACATATCAGCACGCATTAATGCGACGGACAATATTCAATCTTAACAGTGCCCTTTTTTACTTCTGCTCGAACATAATGATTATGTATCTCGATGTGTTTAGATTTGGACCGTGATATCACAAAACAAAATGGTCTTTCGAAGTGGTGGAATTCCAAAATCTGCAAGGAGCCGTCGTAACCAAACTAACTCCCGACAAGCAAAAGAAGCAACCACGAGACTAAGAACGGTCCAATGGTAAAACAATTCCCACTTTTAGATGGTATGAGATGATCAGAACTTGCCCAATCTGCATCTGTGTAACCTGTGAAGGACATAGGCCCTTTGTTCACCACCTTGCTTACAGTATAGGAGCCCAAGTGCGAGCAGTGCGCCTTAGACTAGCCTCAATATTAGGCTCTACAAGTGCTGGAGGAATGGCATCATCAAAATGATCAGGAACATCGTCATCAAAACCATCATTATTGGCATGAGACACTGCTGCTCCTGGAGTGTCACTTCCGAAGTCTGCATCACCACCGAGTGCAGTTTCATCAAGCGGAGCACTATGACGAACTGTCACTTTATGTGTTTCAGGATCAACTGCAGAATATCCAATGAAAATCACCATGCGGCCTCTAGCATCAAGCTTTTGGCCATCTGGAGTCAAAACATAAGTAATACATCCAAACATCCGGAAAGGAGAAACTGATGGATGGGTTAATACCAGTCCAGGCCTCAACAGATTTAATATTTTTTAATGTAGAGGTAATGAGATGGTGTCGAATGTAAACAACATAGATCTTACTGAATGCAAAACGCATGGTAAACGTCATGTTCTATACAAAGAACCTGAAAAGCTTTGGATTTATATTCACCACCATTGTCAGTACGAAGAATCTTATATCAGAATGTACCAACTCAAGAATTTGTGTAGCACGAGTGGCAAATATGAAAAGGATTGACAGTGAAGCACATGATGGACAAACACCCAATTTGGCATGTGTTGGTAATTGAAAATCATGGACAACAGCATGACGTTTCATTGCTAAAAGCCTTTGAAAGTTTAAAAAGTGCGAATGTGAAAATCATGGACAACAGCATGACGTTCCATTGCTAAAAGCCGTTGAAAGTTTGAAAAGCGCGAATGGC
>JAANSK020287091.1:0-10684 GCA_011763485.2 Isoetes engelmannii | reverse complement strand
CTCTCTCTCTCTCTCTCTCTCTCTCTCTCTCTCTCTCTCTCTCTCTCTCTCTCTCTCTCTCTCTCTCTCTCATGGAAAAGATGTATTTGGTCTTATTGACAAGAGCAGTTTGTGTGTCATATTGTATGGCAGAATTGGTTATCAGGGTAATTCAGTTCACCCTATGGCTTTTATTGAAGGGAAGCTAAATCACATGTCCAGTATTATAAAGCATGAAAGTAAACAAGCAGAGAAGTTAATATCCGATGGTTCTGGGGTATGCAGATACAATCTTCAAAAGAGTATTGCCTTCATGCAATTTTTATTGCATTCATTTTGTGTCCCCAGTGGATTTGTGTTGGATCTATTTGCTGGTGTTGGCTCTATGATGGAAGCAGCTACTATTTGGGGTGCTAATTACTTTGGAATAGAGAAGGATAAAATGTTGTGCTAGCTTGTCATGGAGTTGCAGGGCTGTAATAGGCCAAGAACCTTTAAAATTTCTACTCCAAAGAATGATCTTGAGGATGAAGATGACGAGGAAGTGACAGCAGCGGATTTGGTGGAACCAGAGGACTAGTGGGTGACAAAACTTTCTTTGCACTTATTGGAGATTCATGTTCTATTTGTTTAATCCATATGACTAACAAATAACTTTGGTAGTTGCTTGCCTGTGTATCCAGAACAATTGGCATCACTCATGGCCGATTGCCATTCTCCGGCTTTGCAAGAAACCAAGTACAAATCATGTCGTTATGTAGATGATGAGGCAGCAGAAGACAGATATTCTAATTTGTAATTTCGTATAGACTGAAAACTTATGTCTTGCTAAAGCTTTTCTATAAGCGTAGTACTTTGACAAGTTTGCGTATTATTATTCTGAGTTAATACTATACTGCTGATAGGAGTTTATGGATCATATATTATTTTGGACATATGTGGTTATGTTTTATTGAGCTTTGACACTTTCTTAATACTGCTGATAAAAGTTTATGGATCTTATATTATTGTGGACATATGTGGTTTTGTATTCATGTCGCTTTCTAGGATATTCATGTCGATTGTTTATATTGCTTGATAAACACTTGGAGACTTGTTGATCCAGAACTTCATCTCGTGTATGTGCAACATAACAACATAACGCAAAAAAAAGAAAGAGTAAAACATTCTTGAAAGCCAAAGAAAAAACACTTTGCACACAATAAAAACACTCATAACAAAGATTTCCCCGAATCTGAACAGCAGTGTCAGTGACGGTGACAGAAGTGCCAAGTTTCTTGAACGTGGAGACTATTACGTCTATATCAAGCTTAGGCTGTGCACGCGGAGGCTAAGGATCAGTACGATCCGAATTGGGTATGTAGGGAACGGGCTGGGTCTGCTGGAAGAGCTTGGCCTTCCGTGCTTTCTCCTTAGCTTTTCGGGTCATAGTGGAAAAGGGCGAAGCAGCCAAAGATTAGCTGGATGTAAGGGCGAGTCCAGGTGCAGAAGAAGAAAACTGTGGTTGATAGCAGACAACAGTAATTATACAATTATGAAACCGGGATGACAGAACAAAATCTAGGCTTATGAGAGCGGGATGGCAGAACAAAATCTAGGCTTATGAAAGCTGGATGACAGAACAAAATCTAGTCTGACTACAGAGCAACTCTTGCACATACCCAAACCCTTCTGACCTGTGAGGAGCTTGCAAAGAAAGCGGAAGAGGGGACGGTGGCAGGTCCCGTCCCTGTATGCGTGTGCTGGGTCGGTGGCAACCCCCGACTGTGCAGGCTCCCACAAATCAGCAGACCAAAGACTGAGAGCTAAATATGCTCTACTTAACAACCAAATCCCTTGCGGTCCTGGATCTGCCCCCCCCCCCCCCATCCCAAATGCGCAGTTTGCGATATCCTTGAACCAAGGCAACGGAGATGGATTGTTCTTCAGCCAAATCGTGAAGCTGGGGCCGCGAGCCTGGTGGCCCTGCCGGAGGTTGGGGCTAAAATCTTCTTACAGCTTAGGCGGAGCTGGGATAAGAACAGACCAAAGGTTCTAATTTGTCCTTCTTTTTCTTGAAACAGGGGCACATAGCATTGGGCAAGCACACTGCGCATACCTCAACTAACCGGGTCTTCAGCTTTGGAGGTTGTAACGTTGCTAACCGACATGCCCTTAACCAAGTGGGCAAAACCGTCTAGACATTTATGAGTAGTCACTTCTACCCATTTATGTTGGTGTCTGGGGAACACTCCACAGGCACATTCAAGGATCGAATACTCGAGCGGTCTACCATGGGCCCGTTACAGAGGTTGAAGGTTTGGGGTACACGGATCTTCAATTGTGGCTCCCTTAATTGAGGCCTCCTTAATCGGATCTTCAACTGAAAGCTCAACTAACCGGATCTTCAACTGTGGGTTCTTAACCGAATCTTCAACTAAGGGCTCCTTAACCGGATCTTCAACTACGACCTCTGTTTAGTTTCAAATTTGTACTCAGATTTGCCACTTCCGGCTTGGGCCTTGATTGCAGCTTTGATTCTTGCTTAGCTTTAGCTTTGGACTTCTTCCTTTTGAGTAGAACTCAGGCAGTAAGGAAGAAGGACCTTACAATTCTGACCTTTGCGTCATTTTCATACCAGGATTCACTCTTTATCACTCCTTCAGGTATGGCCTCCCGTATGAGCAGATTAAAGGGCAACGCAGTGTGCAAGCACATTTTTTTTTTCTTTTATTTTATTTTATTTTATTATATTATATATTATGAAAAAACCTATCTAATTTTCCGTGGAAACCTCTCCATCCCCAACCCTGGAATAATTTTCAACCTGAAACCTCCCAAGTTGTTCAATTGAAGTTCCAGGAAGCTTACACGAGGTTCCTTATTGGTTAGTGCTGCTTCCACTTTCGTGGTGGTAAAATGAAGGTCGCCCATGCAGCCGTGCACGACCTTTCTCCAACACTTGTCGATTGCAGAATGGGATAGGCATTCGTCAAATGCACTCACCTTTCCAATATTTTAGATCTAGGCTAGCCTAACAAGAGCGACACGATTTCAAGCTGGTAAGCTTTATCTGTGGCACTAGATTTATCCTACGACTTCTGGAAATTTTTATTCTTTCGCTTACAGGCTGAACATTTCCTTCATGCCTCATTAGCACTAAGGTCTGCTTAGCTTTTTTTATTGTGGGTAGTTTTTTATTCTAGATCGATCAAATCGAAGTGCAGCTGCAGTCAGGTTTTGGATTTATTTAAGGTGCCCAATAATGGATGATTTTATTCACAGGTTAGGAGCCCTAAACTTCAGCTGTCAGAAGTGTCAGAAAACATACATCTTTTAGCCTCTTTTGTTACATTGCTTTTTTGATACATTCAATCTATTGTACATTTGCTTTGATATGCACTAGGTACCATCAATTTGTTAATGCTTTTTAGTATAGACACAATAGATATGCTTTTGTCATTTCTAGCTTCGCCATGAAGCTTTCTAGGATGGTTTGTGCAATTTATTCTCTATTGTTTTTTATTCTGTGTAGGCTTATGTTCTTTTCTTTGAGAGCTTTCATAAAATGCTTAAAATGTTCGGCTCTTTTAATAATACTAGTGCTGTAGCTACTACAGCATCCTTTAAACTCTATTATATGCGGTCTTTAAACTCTTTTTTTGCTGCTTTCTAAAAATCAACAAGTTTATCTGTCCTACTGCTTTGGCTTATTACATTGACTATTTTTTCTCTTCCATATTTGACCAAATCAAGATACTACAACAAGGCATTTGCATTGCCTTTGATGATAGTTCATGGCAAGCCGGTGGCATTGGATTATTTGGGATGATCTGCAAAGTAGGTGGTTAGATAAACAAAAACTGGTATGATCAAGAGAAAGTTGATAGCTCCATGTGTTCTCTTTGCAATGGTCATGGTGGGACAGTCGTCCTATTTTCAATTGTCCAGCTATACAACAATCTTAGAATTGGCTTAGTCATGGTGAAGAAAGGAGTATTATACCTATTACCAGGCCTTTGAACACCAGCTCCCAGTTTTTTGGAGCCTCTAATTCTTTTGTTACATTCCCAATTGCCTTGTGGATTATATGGAAGCATAGGAACAATGTGATCTTAGCCAAAAAAGAGTTGCGATATTACTTGGATGAAGTTCAATTTTCAGTTTGAATTAATCAGATGTGACATGGCTCATTACTTAATTAGAAGGGATAAGTATATAGGGATTGGTTGGATTGGGGAAGGTTCAGTGTGCAGTCATGTTTCTCTTGAGCTTTAATCATTTTTTTTTGCTTAACAAAGGCTCCTTCTTGGTTTGCAGCATTCTTGAACTATTTAGTGCAGATTTTCAAAGGAGTACCATTGCCAGTTGAAGTCCCTGAACAACAACTTGTTTCACCCCAGCAGATTGCAATGGCTAGGTATAGTCTAAATTTTCTTTTGAGAGAAGTCTATAATGCTTTCATCATTCATAAGTATATCTCAGAACTGTGGTCTTAGAACTGTGGTCTTACTGAGCATCAATTTGACTGCCTTTGTTCCATGGATTATTTTTCATAAGGATAGGTTGTGCAGGGATTCTTGATTTTGCAAAAGTGCTTATCAATGAACTTATGCTTTAAAGCTCCTTCATGGGATGAAATCAACTAGAATTTCCTTTTCTCTAATCAGGCTTGGCCTACTGGAATTCACTCATTTCCTGGCCTGCGATCTACCTTTTGAATTACAACACCCATTGAAGTTTTGCCTTGGATTTTGAAAGATTTTAGTTATAGAGATGATCATGATTTTCCTTCCTAGTCATTGATATAACAATCAAAAGTTGGAGCTAACTTAAATTATCGAGCACTTGAAATAAACACCTTTCCGTGGCTTGCTATGGTGAAAACATTGTAGCGTTGGTATTGACTAAATCATTGTAGAGACATTTTGTCCATCTGAGAACACCAACTTATGTGTCAATCCGTTCGCAAAATCATTGTGCAAATCAATACAATTGTTTATAGCTTCTTCTTGGGTTGAAATCAAATCAATATGGTTGTTGCGCTGGACTGACCGTTTGAATGTCAATTTGGTCCGAACCTGAAAAATAAGACGAGCATATTTTCGTTTTTTATATATGCAGGGTCTTATATTTAGAGAGCTAATATTTGTTCTATATTGCTAATATCCATACAACCTAGTAATATCTTAGGTTATATTCACATCAAATTTTGTGTTTGTTCAAGCATTATTTTCACATGATCATACTCTTCATTCCCTCTAAGCATGCATTGCATCATTTATTTCAGCACAAGAAATTTATTTTTTGGCAAAGCGTTGGTCAGAATATTAGCCACCTGATTTGAAGCATTTACATAGCTTGACTTAACCAGTTGCTACCACTTCTATAATGAAATGTAACTTTGGCTCAATATCTTTGGATATCTTTCCTGTAGCACTGGATTTTTAGACATAGCTTTACAACTTGCACTGTGACAAAACATTTCAGTTGCTACTCTTGCTCTAAATCTAGTTCAATGATCAATCTTCTTTCTCAAACTAATTTCCTAGCAGTTAAGAATAGCAGCAGATGCAAATGCATATTCTGCTTCAGCACTCTACAAATCAATGGAACTTCATTTTTTGCATTTTTATGCTGAAGCTCCTCCCAAGAATTAAATACCTTGAAGTGGAGTTCCTTTCAACAAGGTCTCCACATGATTCTAGTGATCCCATTATTGATCTATCAATGGAACTACGTTTTTTGCATTTTCATGCTGCTGAAGCTCCTCCCAAGAATTAAATATTTTGTAGTGGAGTTTCTTTCAACAAGGTCTCCACATGATTCCAGTGATTCCATCATTGATTGTACCTTTTAAGATATCGTAAGACCGTTTTGCAACAATCTAATGCGTCTTCTTTGGGTCATAATTGTATTTGCTAATCATGTTTACAGCATGCAATATTTGGCCTTATTTGGCATTCGAACAATTTGCAACATAAAATAAACAACCAACTAATAAACCATACGGTATATTTTTTATTTCATCTCTTTCCTTTGGAGTTTTGAAGGACATCAGGTCTGAATTTTTACAACATGGAACCACAGATATTTTGCGAGTGTTATAGTTATTTATTTCAAGTATGGTTTCACGATCTGCCCTTTTCATGTCAAAGCCAAAGTCTTATTCTTTCTATCTCCCAAATTTTCTTAGTTCGTCTTGATCTGTTGAAATCTCTTGTTAAATATATTGTTGCAGTGCTCCAAAACCTTGATTTCATTATGTCCAAAACCTTGATTTCATTATGTTGTCATCTACATAAAACCATTTATTTCTAGCCTTATGCTTACACATATTCCTATCAATTTTTAGTTAATAAATCCTTGTTCCATGAAATAATTGGCCATGCATTTGTACCACTTTCTTGGTTATTGTTCTAATCCATAGACCACGTTGTTTAGCTTCAACATTTTCTTGTTGTCGTCTTCAAAACCTAATGCTTGCTTCAAAACTGGTGCTATAGGCAGGTCCTCGTGCAAGAGCCAAACAAACTGCTGGTAAGCATGATGACGATAACATGTTTGGACTTTAAGACGATGTTGCTAAAGATCATCCTAGAGCATGCAAAGCTTCTCGAGTCATGCCTTAGCACTAGAGCATGTAAAGTTTCTCGAGTCGTGTCTTAGCACTGGGATTGTGTTACGGCACAAGCCCGAGGGTGTGACTCAAAGGACTTGAAGGTTGAACACAGTGGCAAAAAAATAACAGGAGAGCATTGAAAGTGTTTAAATTACAAACTTCTTATTCAACCGTAGTTTTAAACTAAATTTAAAACATTCAAAACATGTAGCTGATAACGGGTCGTGACCTTTAGCATTGCGAACCGGCATTACACTAACATCAAAAGGGTGAAAGTCAGATTCAGATATGTTCCTTAAAAGCTGAAATTACCACTGAAGTCCTAATTAAGATCTAAAAGTTAGAATCGAGCTCTTTTGGAGTAAGAGGCCTTTTGTGGAATATAAAGTGATAGTTCTAGTTATCTTGGATTAGATCTCTTCCTGTTTCAAAAAGCTAATCGATACATTGCAGCGCTTGAGAGTTAGAGAGAAAGTGTTGAAATTCCTTTTGCTTTGCAAGCCGTAGCCGCGTTTGAAACATAATTCCTGTAAATCCCAGAGAAGATAGACAAGGATTCTATTGGACTCTTAGTTCTGGGCGGTCATGAAGCTATTATTACTGCAATGTTCTCAAGTTTGAGCCGGGTTGAGTGGAGAAATTGACCCAAAAACAAGAGTCCAGAGATTATACTGCTTTTACTAAATGAATTTGTGAGTTTTGCAAAAAGAGCAGATTATTTGTAATAATTGATCTCAGAGTCGAATCTTTCTAAAAATCATGTGCAATGGTCCAAAACATATTTAACATTCATGCAGCCCAGTATAATCAAGCCATGAATGTCGTTGCCCAGATTGCCACTCAGATTGGAATACCTACATCAACTAGTTTTGCTAGGAACCAAAAGAAGCTAGAATATATTGCAATGTACAAAGCTAGAATATATTGCAATATTGTACAAACATTTGCCAGACATAAGACATATATCAATAGCCTCCTTTGCTTGCAAACCCACCACCAGGTATTCCTGCATCACCTGCTTCTCCACCTCCTATAACGCCTTGTACTGGCGCTGTGAGAATTAAGTAGTTTCAGAAAGTAGAGGAAATGCCTACATATGTAGGAGAAAAACGAAACCCACCAGGGATTCCTGGCAAGCTGGGAAAGTTTCTTTGAAGGGTTCAACGCTACAGATAAGCAAAAATTACAAGCCATGGACAAGTACTTATAATTAACGGATGTGGCCAGAATACGGTACCAAGGCTGGAAGAAATTATCACCCAAGATAAAAAGATGGGCAGAATTCAAGAAAGCATTTGAGTTGCATAACCTGCATGCAAATTATTATCTTGATCTTAAAAGATAGTGGGATCACTTTAAAGGAGAACATGCACCATTCTACACTAAGTTCTTATCACTTGGCAATGCAAATGGGAGAATTACAACCAGAAGGACAGTGAAATTACGCGAAAATTTATGGCCGGGTTAAGAGATCCATTGTATGCAGAACTATGCTTTGCAGAACCATAAAATATTGATGAAGCGGTGAGAAAGGCCGAAGCAATAGAAATAAAACACAATCCTAGTGCAGTAAGATATGATATATGGGAGGGATATCCCCAAGAAGAAATTTACAAATCACGCGAGAGGGAGAATAAGAGGTACATAACGAATACCAGTGAAAGAAATGATAATTTCTGAACAAAAGGAAATAATGGTGAACAGGTAATAACCAAACAGCCGGCGGAGGACCTCACTATAAGAACCAATACCTAAACTTAGTACCCACAATCATAACGGAACTTGAGCAACCAAAAGATGACGTCGAGCAAAAACAAGATGGAACTTGAGCAACCAAAAGATGATGCCGAGCAAAAACAAGAACAACTGCCCAGATTGCCCATGTTCATTTTGTTGAAAATATACCTGAAAGTTCCCATACCAAATTTTACAAGGAAAAGGCAGAAGCCTACGTGAAAGGTCGGCTTCAAATTGGTTATTTGAACAAATATAGATAGAGTAAAGATTGTGATAAAGTAAATCTTTTGTATGTGCATGTGATTGCAAGATTTACTGAGCATTGTATTCGTTTTATTTGAGTTAATGAAAGAGTTTCTTTTCAATCAAATGTTGCTCTTGAGTAAAAGATGTAAGGAGATAATTGTGTCTGCAATGCAATCACCAGATCCAAAACATAGTAGGCAGATGGTAAGATTACCAGCCTAAAAAATCTTTTTAACGCAGATAGTCAGGTGACTAGCTTTGGAGAAGGTGGTTATTCCAGCAAGGCAGATGATCAAGGACGATCAGCCTTGAGAAGGGAGGGAATGTTATGGCACAAGCTCGGGGGGTGGGGCTTAGAGGACTTTAAGGTTAAACACAGAGGCAAACAATAGCAAGAGGCAAATAATAGCAGTAGAGCATTGAAAGTGTTTAAATTACAAACATCTTATTCAACCTCAGTTAAACTAAATTTAAGTTATAAAACAATTAACATCCAAAACATGTGGTTGATAACGGGGTGCAACATTCAGCATCATGACCCAGCATTACAATAATATCAAACGGGCAAACGCCAGATTTGGATATATATGTTCCTTAGAAGCTGAAATTACCTTTGAAGTCCTAATTAAGATCTAAAAGCTAGAATTGAGGTCTTTTGGAGTAAAAGGTCATATAAATAGATAGAGTCTTACTTATCTAGAACCGGATTTCTTCCTATTTCAAAAAGCCAATCGATTCATTGTAGCACTTGAGAGTTAGAGAGAAACTGTTGAAATCCCTTTTGCTTTGCAAACTGTAGCCACGTTTGAAACATAATTCTTGTAAAGCCCGGAGAAGATAGATCATATAGATTCTATTGGATTCTTAGTTGTAGGTAATTCTAATGCAGTACTCTCAAGTATGAGCCCGATTGAGTAGAAAGATTGTCCCATAAGACAAGAGTCCAGAGCTTATATGCGTTTACTAATTGAGTTTGTGAGTTTTACAGAAAGAACAAATCATTTGTAGTAGATTGGCTGAGTCATATCCTGGGGCAATGAATGACCATCGAGGATGAGTGTGAAAATTAACAAAGAATGGTGTCAGGCCCGTAAATGTGGTGTGGTGTGTGGTCACATGTCCAGTTGGATGCTGCCTAGTGGCGTGACATTAAAATCTCAATCTCTCTCTCTCTCTCTCAATTAGTTTAAGTACATTGTGCCAACGGTACCCAATTAGTCGGGTGATGCTGATCCTGTTGATAGTTGATGAAGAATTGCAAATACTGCTCAAGAGTTTGATTAGTGCGTGTACTTTACCATTGATCTATGGTCTACGGATCCAGAAGAGAGCGAGCGTTCCATCTACATGAAAGAGTTGCATAAAATGCTTCGAGAAGCCGGCAATAAACTTGGCCGCGGTCAATAACAATAGTATCTGACAAACTACGAATTCAAACTAATTCTCGAATCAGAAGATATGTTGTAGCTTTACTGGAGATGGAGGTACTGCAAAGAATGAAATGCACCATCTTGAAGAAACGTTTCAACGACAACAAGGATGGCGTCATGGCCCAAGGAAGATGGGAGCCCACCAATGAAAACCATTGAAATGCTTTTCGAAGGACCGGTTGGAACGGGTAGAAGCACAAATTTATTAATTTAAGAAAAAGTACATTCTCATGCCGCTCCAAATGGCTAAGGAGGTGCATTTCGATGCTGTTTTCGATTTGGTCTAGGTTTAACAAAGCTAGAGCCCGCGTACATGGCTCATGTCTTGCGTATCTTATGCTTCACGAGAAGGACGTGGTACAAAATCTGTAAAAAATGCTCTAATATTTCGATAGTTTCAAGGTCGGGCAAGTAAATAAATACAAATTTGGTCAGAAAGGTCGCCATTGCGATGTTTTGATGGAAAATAAGATAAAGCTGACATAAACATTTTTTATTAGCATGCATTTTATATGTTTTATATGATGATATACACAAAAGCTAAGACTACTAAAGAAACGCCTTCTATACATGTCAGCAGTCCACAAGAGCGCAATGGCAATCTAGCCAAGCAACACTACAAAAACATTGAGCCATACCGACGTCTATATCGACGATGCAACGTCGATGTAGCGTCGATCATCGACGTACA
>JAANSK020287080.1:0-10684 GCA_011763485.2 Isoetes engelmannii | reverse complement strand
GATAAGCAGGAGGACAAGAAAAAGCGAAAGCACAGGAGGGAGATGTGCAGGGACACAATGCAGTACAGTTGGGTGGAGATGGCCTGCATGAATGACCCGGTGCTTCAAATTCTGGGGTGTCAACTGTGCCTCCGTGCTTCGTGCGTCGGCACTGTTTCCATTCCAAAATTTGAAGCACCGGGTCATTCCTATATACAGAAGCGTCATGAAGTCTAGAATTACTATTGCCACGATAGATGGAATGCCTAGTCATCATCAAACCATAGAATACCATAGAATATGGAAAATATTCCAACCTTGAGTAATAGTGGTTCTAAACTTATGTGCAATAATATAAAAGGCGGTAGAGACCCAATTTTGTTTATGTTAGACGATGATGGACATTAGTATATGGAGGGCACAACATACCTATTTGTAGAAAGGTAGAAGGTTCTGTAATAAGCCCAATTACAGATAAAAACAGAAGCAAGGGAGCTGTATCACGGGAAAGAGCGTCATGGACGATCCAGTTCTACAGCAGGTGGTACAACAACATAGCCTCAGTCTCTTCGCGCCGCAACATCCTCCCACCTCTGTTTTACAATCGCTCCCCCTTCATGTGGTCAGTTTTCTTCCTTGCCTTTGTTTGTAGTTATAATTCCATTCCTTGCATTGGCGTTGTTACTCATACAGTCTTTCAAGATTTTGTAGTTTTTAAGTACTTTTTCAAGGAAATTGTTTCTTCAATTGCCCGTTTTAAGGTTCATCTAGTACGCATTTTGTCCGATCTAATTTAAGATGATAATGCCTGATTCAGCTTAGTTTTCTCTTTGCTAGAATGAGAATTTTGCTTTTCTCTTTTGCAGAGCTTCGATCATGGTTATTTTTTGACTGTTCGAGCTATTCAAGAACTCCGGGACAAAAAGCAGGGACCAGTGTTTGTTGGCATTGGTGGGCCTAGCGGTTCTGGAAAGACAAGGTATTGTTGTTTCTGTGCACATCACATTTCTGTACTGAACTTATCAGGATATTTTACCTATCTGATGCTACAAATATGCCCTGCAGCTTGGCAACCAGGATTGCATCAGTGCTCGGGGGAGCAGTCTTATCAATGGAGAATTATTATGATCCACAGCTCACCATTGAGGACAGTTATGACTTTGATTCCATTGATTTTGATCTTCTGATCCAAAACCTTGAGGTATGGATTGCAAACTTAAATAGCTATAATGGTTGCGATTAGGCATCAACATCTGGAAAGGATGATGCAGGTACTGTTGAAAGGGAAGGACATTATGATTCCTCAGTTTGATTTTCAAGAAAAGAAAAGAATTGGATATAAGACATTGAAGGCTCCCAAATCAGGAGTGGTGTGTTCCCTTTACTCCTATGCCCCTGTGAACACGGATTCATATTAGTGAATACTCAAACTGGAGATTTTCTGAAAGCCATTCTCTGGTGTCTGATTCTCTGTTCAAAATCTTAACTGGCGCCTGCTTTATCACAGGTGATTGTCGAGGGCACATATGCATTAAGCTCAAAGTTACGCTCCTTTCTAGACATCCGTGTGGCTGTTGTGAGTATAACTTCATTGTTCCTGTGCCTATGAGATTCTTGGCTTTGATCCGACTTTTGGAACTAGGACTGTAGGTTGGAGGAGTACACTTCAGCTTACTTACAAAAGTACGCCGTGATATAGGGGAGACATTATCCCTTGATCATCTACTTGACAGTATATTTCCGATGTTCAGAACCCATATTGAGCCTGATCTTCATCATGCACAGGTAAATTAACTTCAGGTATTTGATATCATGCTTTTTTCCTAGTTGACATGTTTTCTTTGTTTCAAACAGATCAAAATCAGTAATAGTTTTGTGTCATCTTTACGAGAACCTTATTATATTTTGAAGTGCGAGAAACAGGTTGGTGAAATGCTGCTAGTTTTCAAAATAAGAAATGGATATGTTCCTAAAGGATTTATAATCATCTTCACCTAAACAAGAAGAGGCAGTAAGGTAATATCTAATTCGATAATGGGGCTAACAGAAGAGGCAGTAAGGTACAGAAGAAAATGAAAAGCGAACTTCTTATAAAGAAGTAATGATTGAAGGAAGATTTTGAATCTTCACATAGATTTGGATATTTGTGAACAGTACAAATGTCTTCTTATGTCTGATAAGATAAATAATAGCATGAAAAGATGGTGCATGTTATCAAACAGAAATCGATGTCATGCGATACATTATTCTGAATCAAACTGGCCTGCAATGGCATATTTTCTGTTACGACAATCTTATGATTAAAATTGACAATCTTGGCATGTTTGTATCGCAAGTATGCTGGATTATAAACCTTTTAATTTCTCAGTTATATAAGGCAAATGTAAACTTTAACGGGATTAAAATTACTTCCATTTGCCATACCTGCTACCACTTCGTGATAAAATGCATTTTATTAACGAATTATGCACTGTCATACTTGTGTAAGAGCAAGGGCTCTAAAGTTGGATAATTGCATTTTTTATTGTACCCTGCAGATTTCCAAGACATCAATTGAGGCCCTTTTTAGTTCAAATAAACCTTGGCATGAAGAGTAAGCATTTTCTTTGTACGTGCATAGCAATTTTATTTGTGCTTTTCTGAAGATTAGGACTTCCGCCAGGTTTATTAATATGTACTTGAGAGCACCATCTTCCACGGAGAGCAAACCTGGGGATTGGATAAGAATGCGCCAATTAGGAGTGAAATATGATCTGACAGAAGGTGACCAGAGAATTGTTGACAAGCATTTCATCATAAAACCTAAAGTCGAATTTGAGGTTTGTGTTGCTTTTAAATTGAACATAAGGGAGCTTGTTATGTCGAAATAAAAAGAGGTCTTACTGGCTTTTATCATTTGGCAATCTAATGGCTTTCCATAAGAGTTCCAATTTCAGTTGAGACTTCCATTGCTAGGTGCATAGCTTTTCTTATGTCAAAATGTAGGTGGTCATTCAGGAGATAGATATATTATTTTTGCTGATGTGATGGAATGCAGGCATTACAACAATACCCTGTATTATATGAGCATCAACTCCAATTATTATTTAACTGCTTTCTTAAAGTTGACCAATTATGGGAAGCTTGTTTGCATGACGAGTTTTAAACAGTTCTGTGAATATAGCCAAAGTGGCCCTTGGAAATAACAACTGACTTGTTAGCCACATGCATCCTAGTCTTCACTTGCTGGAAAATACAGATAAGGTGGACCAGTATACTAGTCTTTGGTATTAGATCACTAGCCTCTTAACAGCTTCCACTCTATTGGTGGAGAAGCAGGTCAAAAAGGTTCTTTTAAATTGCATATGCTGATTATCTGCTGATTCTCTTGCATGTCGGTTTACCAAATATAATGTTTGACCATGATAATTTCTGAGAACGATCTGATGTGATCTGATGTTGGATTTTGCACATTATACCTTTTTACATAGGTTGGCAAAACAACCCTAGGAGGCTTGCTTGCTTTAGGTTATCAAATTGCTGTCAGTTTCAAACGAGAATCTATAATTTGGGATAATGGAAAAGTATGCATATCACTTGAAACCATTGATGACCTAGGAGAATCATTTATTCAACTGAAGGGTACCGACCGCAAGGTAGGCCATTAAAATGTCCTTATTTTTTATAATATGGTATTAATGCTTCAACTATTATTTACTCTAGGTGGTGTCTGCTGAGGCATCGCGATTAGGTCTTCATGGGCCTTGGATAACCAAGTCCTACATGGAAATGGTCTTGGATAAAAAAGGTGCTAGAATTTGTTTCCTGTTTTCTTTGTGTTCTAGTACCTCAAACAAGTTCACACCAGGATTAAGCTTTGTCGGCTGATTGATACATTATTTTCTCGTTGTTATAATCCAGGGCCACTGCGTCTAGATTCACCTCCTTTGCCATCATCCACGTTCTTGAGATCATTGAGCTCTTCTGCTTTTAATCTTTTCCAGACTGCTGACAAAAATGTAATAACTCCTCGTCCTGTCCGTGTCACTTCGGACAGAGGGGCTGTAACGTCAGAGGTTTGGACAAGGTCTCCCACAAAATCTGATGCAGAGCCATCCACTGGCTCATGGCAAGTCGCACCAAGTTCAGAGAAAGGTGTAATAAGCATATTGTTTGCTATTGTTAAACATCAAACCACTGTGATTGTGAAGCCAACATGTTGACAAATGGATTACAGGGGAACATTTCTCTACATCAACTGAAGTCTTTCTTTCCGGTGGCACTCCAGATGTTGGAGACAGCTCCTCAAAGCAAACTCTTAAGCTTCTTCCTCTTGGTGATGTATTCAATTTTGACAGGGGCTTGCTTTTAGCTGTTCAAGCTATTCAGGTAAACCATATTTGTAACTAGTTATGCATTTTGATTTATGCTGATATCTTCTGACAATTTGACATTGCACAGACACTTCTAAATGCAAAGGGACCGCCAATTGTTGTTGGAATTGGTATGACTATGATACTGGTGCTTATAACATTGGCATTATAGAGCTGATTTGTTCCTTTGTATTTGCAGGTGGACCTAGTGGTGCTGGCAAGACAAGCTTGGCTCACAAGATGGCAAACATAATTGGTTGTGAAGTAATATCCATGGAAAGTTACTTTAGGGTTGAAGACTTGAAGGAATTCAAGTATGATGATTTTAATGCCTTAGACCTTCCACTTCTGTTAAAGGTACTATTCACTAACTGATTTTTAGGAGGTTATTTGCTTGTCTACATTGCAGATGTAAATAACAAGTTTACGTATGCTATGATGCTGTGTATAGACCTCTGATTCTGATGCATGTGAATTATGCACTCTGAAATTTCTTGGAGCTTGTTTGACTTTTGTACCTTTTGTAGGGCTAGCTATGAAGTTCCCTTTGTTTTATACTTGCTCGTTCTTCAGAATATTGCAGATATAAAGGCAATGAGATCAACTACAATACCCGTATTTGATTTTCGAAAAACAATAAGAAGTGGGTCTAAAGAACTACAAATATCTGAGGAGTGTGGTGTGGTGAGCATCTGTATATTGGTGTGTCTGTATCAGTGACACAGTTATTATACCAAAAAACTTTCACATATTGACAGGTGATAGTGGAAGGAGTTTATGCTTTGCACCCTGAGATTCGTCCATTCCTTGATGTTTGGATTGCAGTTGTAAGCTTCTCAAGTAGGAAATTTAAGCTTTACACCAATGTTTGTTTTGTCATTTTGTAACTTATTTTGTCCTTTTGGACGTTGAGCAGATTGGGGGTGTTCATTCACATCTTGTTGCGAGGGTAACACGGGACCTTGAACAATGTGATAGGCCAGTCTCTCGCCAGGAAATAATGTCCACAGTCTTTCCAATGTTTGAGCAATGCATTGAACCACACCTTGTTCATGCCCATGTAAGTTTTTCTTGTTGTGCTGAAATTTCTTCCCTGCATAAGCAATTGTATATTGATGGGTTATTGTATTGACATGTTTCAGTTGAAGGTCTTGAATAATTTTGATCCTGTTCATTCACCTGAAAGTTCCATGTTTGTGCTGAAGAGCAGCAAAGAAGTAGGACTATTACACGAACAACTCCCTTTGCTTGTTTTTTCAATTTCCATCTTCTTTCTTCCTAGCGAGTACCTCTTTTTCCTGCTTTTGACAAGCAGAACAATAAGTAACTGCAGGTTTTCTCCTTGTTATCTCAGGTAACATTTGAGGAAATTAAACTGGTGTTGGATTCTGACAAAATGTCGAGAACAGTTCAGAATTTCATTGATATCTACTTCCATCTTCCGGTTCTTTCTTCAAATAATGGCATGTCAGAAAGCAATTGTATTCGAGTCCGGAACTGCGAAGGCCGTTTCGCATTGCTAATAAGAGAGGTAATCCTTCAGACTTGGGCAGTTTTATAGCTGATAACATGCACTTTACTGTTCCTTTTCTTTTTCTTTATGCTTCTCCTCAACTCTTGAGAACTAGCAATTGTAGTGCAGCCAATACGTGAAGGCAACTTTATCATACAGCCAAAGGTAGACTTTGACATAAGTGTCCGGACTGTTGCTGGTCTTTTAACACTTGGGTATGTGCACTTATTCAAAATATCAATACTAATTAGGAGTTCTCGAAGGACCTTTAGATGTAGGGTGTGTTATTTTTATCTTTAGCTGTCATTTTTTTTTTTTTCGCCATTTATAATTGTCAGCTATCAGTTTCTTAGGGTGATATTTAACTTCACAGTTATCAAGCTGTTGCTTATATTGAGGCTACTGCTACAATTTATCAGGATGATAAGGTTTCTCTTTTACCATGATGCAATGGTGATAATGCAGTTGTGCAAATGAGTAGTCAAAATTCATGAACTCTTGTTTGGCAGCTCCTTATAGAGGTGGATCATCTGAAGAACATCTCTAGTCCCTATATTCAAATCAAGGGGTCCAACAAAGAAGCAGTGGCAGCTGCTGGTCAAGCTCTTAAATTAGAAGGAACCTATACAACTATGGTACATCTTACAAACAACTTGTGGTATTTCAAATTTGATCGAAGGGTTCTTGCTTGCTTAATTACATTCTATGGTGAAACAGCCATATATTGATATCATTGGTCAGATGGCCGATGACAATGTAAATGGAGACAAACAATCTGCAAGGCTACAAGAACTTGTTGACTTTGTCCAAAGTCAGGTGGTTATGTAACAAAATTTTCCTCTTCTTTACAAGATACCGTTATATTGGTGCCTGATCAGGTATTCTTCTTTGTTAAAAGCAGTGTGGTAGTGTCGGATCAGAAGTACTGGCAAGTCCAACTATCTCAATAGAGCTCATTTTAGAAAGTTTTGAAGCCCGGCTGAAACGACTCGAGAAATGGCAACTTATCAATACGGTATATCAGTATATCTATGGTTCTTACTATTGAACAAGTTTTTGCATTAATTTATATTTCATTTTGCTTTTACTTTTTATCAGGTCTTATGGACATTTTTCATGTCAGCGTTTCTTGGTTATGTGCTCTATCAACGCTCAAGGAAACCACGAATGTAACTGTAACTATATGTAAAGTGGGAATTCTTTACCATTGGGGTTTCATGTATAAAATCATTCATTTTGGAAATTGTTTACAAACGATGCCCCACTCATAAGTTCAATCTTTTGCGCAAGATGGCTCAAGCATTTTCCTTATTCCTTGGGAAATTTTCTTTCATAAAGAGAAGCAAAACTTCCTCCAAAAAAGGTGCAATCAGCAAAATATGGATAAACACGCAAGTGACTTCAATTCTTCGTGAAGTTTTCTAGCTAAACAAACATAGAGCAACTTTTGTGCATTTTGAGTCATCGCATGCAAGGAAACAATTATAACCACATCTCTAAACACCATTCCTAGCACCAAGAAATCTGCCTCTAGTTTATGCTCGGAATGTGTTAGCACTGATACTCTCGCCTGGTCCATAGTAGAGATGACATTTTTCTCCATCCACAGGTACAATATTTAACTGCAGCTTTGTGACTGCTAATCCAGGAAAAAAGAGTCGCACAACACAAAGCAATTCGTTTTCCTCCTAGTTGCCTTCATTTGCAGCATTTTCTAGAGACATCAACCCTTTCCTTGGAAAATATCCTTCACAACCATACTGAGCTTGTTATTTCGAGATGCATTTCATTGTAATGTGTACTGATCAAGTGTTTGGCTCCTTCAATCATGTTGATGTGATGCCTTGACGACCATACTAAGCTTGTTAGTTCAAGATGCATTTAATTGCAATGTTTACTGATCAAGTGTTTGACTCCTCAATCATGTTGATGTGCAAGGCATAATTTACGATTCACAGTGGCTTCCAATTTATGTAGTCTCTATTTTTCAATAAAAAAGTGATCTAGCACACAAAATCGCATTTAAAAGCGGCAGATTTATCGCTAAGGCATGACTATGCATATCTAGTTGGGAATTTGCTCTTATAGGATGCCTTCACTTTGATGATGCACTAAGTTCCTGTATTGAAGACAAAAAAATGTACTGCAATCAGGAACGTTTTCTCTTTTTCCCTCCATCTTCTGTTTCTTTCAAACCCTCATCCCCTGCTCTTTCACAGATAATGTCCCAAACCTCTTTGCTTACTGGCATAACAGATAATCGTGGCTGTTTAAATAGCACAAAATCTTTGATAGATTCATCACTCTTAAGCTCAGCTAAACTAACTGGCTTGCTGAAGTGTCTAACTTCCTTCACATCAACCATTCCACATTTGCCTGTAGTGTCTGAAGGGTCTGAATAAAATGACGTTACAACCTGCACTATTCCAACTATTTCTTTTGCTTTTCCAGTGTGATAGAAGAAACATAAATCACCAACCTTCATAGTCTTCATGAAATTTTGCGCTTGCGCATTTCTTACACCATCCCAAACCGACAGACCTGAATTGGCGCCTTGGTCCTGCCATGACCATTCAGCTGGTTCTGTTTTCAGTAGCCAGTATGACATCTGAGACGTGATATGGTATTAGATTCCGTAAGTTATTAGAACATTTTGTAAAATGGCTGAAACAAGAAAAAGAATGAGCTTGTAGATTAATAAAGCGAACGGAATATTTGTATTCAGGGCCCTTCTCGAATCGTGAAGATCAGATAGAAGGGAACGCACCTGGACGAAGCCGATGTTCCGCAACGTAAACCCTAACGAAAGCTTTGTTTGCAGTTGCCGCGTAAAATGAGTGAAGTACGTAGCAATGCTGATGTGAATACCGCTGCTGATGTGGCAGGCTTTGTGGAGCACAGATTTGGAAGCTCTACGGTGAATACCCCTTTCTTTTTGGTTTGCCCCCACGGGCAACCCTCTTGTTGGAGGTGGGAATTGGGTCGTAGAAGGCCCAGATTTAGTTTGTTTGTAATATTCTAGGGAATATGTTTAAATTGGTGATATTTTACGGCTTGGATCGTTTGTGATTGCTTGGGATTTCAGTGGGGTGAAGACCCGCTTAGACGGTAGCGATTGTTCTAGCACTTCTGCGCACGGTGGATGTGTTGCCTTCAGTTTTGGGCGTTTGCATGGGCAGCGGGCAGCAGCGGGAGCCAGAAGCCGGAGCAGAGGAAGCGTAAGCTGTTCCGGCAGTGCTTCGTTGGAATGATGCGTTCATACATCTTACACATATGAGCTTCTTTCAACCTTTGGTTGCAAGCTTGAAATTTTTTTCATATTTCTATCAGACAAATGTTTTAGCATTTTCACTAATTCAGTTGTATATGGCTTGTAGGGGGCAAACCTTTCACAGTTATCAAAGTTAGTCGCAGAAGCCGTTTCTTTCCTCCCAAGAAGTGCTCCAAACGACATACCAACATCTATAGACTTTGTGAATATATTTGCCATGAAGGTTTTTACTTCACCACTGCCAAGTATTCCGCCTTTACCAGGTTTAGTTTTTAGCATTTTCGCATAAGAGTTAAAGGGGATCACAGATATGTTTCTAGACTTTGAGATCTGTTATCTTTCTTTGAAGATTTAGAATCAAAGGGGCTGCGCATCCTTATTGCATTATTAGTCCAACTGTGTTATTAGATCAACTGCGAGACGTTTTTTTCGCAACTTTATATAGGACATGCTTAGTACTTTTTCCTTTACAACAGTTGTCTGCATACACACTATTACTTTTGTATTTAAATGATATTTTTTGTTTAATTGCAGATGTTTCGTTTGATACCTACTCCAGCATTATGGCCTATATCCTTGAGTCATTTTTGTAAATTCATGTTTGATCTTCCTTTTCATTTCCTTCATTTCCTTCATATTTAATCTTCCCTTTAATCCCTTTTCGTTTGATTCATTTGTAATGCAGAGGTTTGCAACACCTTTAGTTTCTATCTGTGAATTGAGTTTCCATCTGTGCAGTATTCCTTGAAGTTTGTCCCCATTTGAGTCATTCATTTCACAATAGATTCCAACATGCTAGATTTTTGTTGCATACCAGATGTCCAACCTTTTCTCTATAGTCAGTATACTGATACATTTTGTTGTGTTGCAGCCACAAGTTAAGGACAAATAAGCTAGATGTAGGTATGGTGCAGACTATAGAGGTTTGACCAAATTTGTTGCATATGGGGCAATACTTTTTAACGGCGAAAAGATATAAGTGTTCCAATTTTATCTCTATTGCCCGGTATTGGAAAGATATAAGTGTTCAGTTTTTTAATTGCTACATTGATTGCCCAGTTTAACCAATAGAATTCTTATAGGGATTTTGTGCATCACGTGACCCCATGGATTTAGAGCGAGATTTATTATTACGGGGCTCTACTGGATGTCAATACTTGCCATTGGCATCTCCACTTCATGTCCCAAAGGATCTACTAATTTTTACAAACTGTTTTCCAGCATATTTGGAGATGATTTCAGCTTGGTTTGAAGGTACACTGTGTGATAGAAAGATTTTCTATTATACATGAACAATTTACTTCATACTAAAAGATTTGAATAGGAAGGATGCTACAAAGATAGATTTTACTATAGGTTTGCTGCTATTCTTGTTACAGGTATGGTCTTGCTATGTCAATTTCTTGACAATATCTGTGGTTTTTACCTTAGTCAAAACATGTATGCAAAACAATCATTTTGTTGTTATGGTGTAATGAAAAATGGCGAGTGCACATCCAGGAGGTCATGGACGAACGACAACGGCTTTGTCCGGGTAACTCGTGATGGTGTGGTTCTGAATACCAGCAT
>JAANSK020287069.1:0-10685 GCA_011763485.2 Isoetes engelmannii | reverse complement strand
CATTGCACATCACAACCTTGGGTTTCATGTCGTATTTGGAACTGACAGTTAACTATAACTTACTAAAAAATGAGTGGCACTTACTGATGGCCAAGATTGCCCAAAATCGTCATCCAACGGTCCGAGCCAACCGTTGGACGCACTGCGCGAATATCAGCAAAAACAATTGGGGGGTCTGGAGGGTTTAATTCAATGGTTCCATTTTTTTATGTGACATATGCCCTTTCAATGGTTTCATATGATATACTTGTACAGAAATTATATGGAAATTGTACGAAAGTTGTACAGAAGTTGATTGAGGGA
Organism: Isoetes engelmannii; assembly: GCA_011763485.2. Lineage (NCBI taxonomy): Eukaryota > Viridiplantae > Streptophyta > Lycopodiopsida > Isoetales > Isoetaceae > Isoetes > Isoetes engelmannii. The sequence continues at coordinate 10,382 of JAANSK020287069.1, read as the reverse complement.
ATAACCTTGCCAGATGTGGCATGAAGCCATTGCAGTTGTTATGAAGACTTGAGCAACCATGAAGTAACATTATCAAATAACAAGGTGCTCTGGCACTATGGATTGCCCCAATACTGTTGCTTAATTTTGAAAAATGAAAATCAACCATGAACTATTGAATATTAGCGAAAGCGTTGCATGACATGTATAATGTTTTGGTAGATCATAAAGGATAGAATCAAAGTTGTAGTATGAAGGATAAAACCAAAGTTGTAGTCGTTCTATGAGAATTTGGTTTAGTGAATCAAACTCAATTTCAAAACTCAATTCCTAGTTGAATAGGAAGAACCATAGCATGTGACATTTTCAAGGCTTGAAGTATAGGAGCCAACAACGAATTCCAACCTATCATGACTAGTGCACTTTTACAATACATGCATGATAAATTATCCACTGGGAATAATAAGCCCGTGTCACGTGAATATGCATTAGCTACACACTCATAATGTGTGTAGGTCGAAAGTTGTGTAGCCACTAGAATTTGAACCCCGCTCAGGTTTTTGGTTCACTCATAGTTTATATAGGTTCTAATTTGTGTAGCCAATGGATCTAAACCCTCTTGCCAGAATTTTGGTTCATGATGACATATAAAAGTCATGACGAACACACTTATATATGTACGGGATTGATGTAGGCAAAGAATCCTATGCATATGAAGTTTAAAATGGCATTTGGATATCTAGGTAAATTGCAGGCGAATATAGGTCTTTCTAGAAAAGAGCAACCCACAATAAGATAAGATAGAATTTTATTGTCTACGGGAACCCAATCGGGTTATAGGACATGAACAGAAAGGGGGGCATAAGCCCGAACCAAAACTAAGAGACAAAGCCCCATCACCAGAACAAAAGAAGAGGGAGGACTAATCCCCATCACAAAATAGACAGACATTTAAGTTTCAATTTCGTACATTACAATGAGAACCAGCTGAAGAAGACTAGATATCAAATGCCCATGAATCATAAGGCCACTGATCCCAAATAATAGCTTGTCCTCCTCTGTACACTGCCCATTTTTTTTTTGGCAAACGAACCTCGCAGACTCGGTAAAGTTTCTTCCTCCGTTTGCAGAGCTAGGTTGGGGTAAGATCCTCCTGACCTGAGAAGGTGGTTCCCTTAAGGTAGTTCCCGTGCATCAGAATGTCGAGTCGAGAGACCACATTCTAAAATTGAACTAGAAGATGACGAGGTGGTCGGGTCGTGGTGCTCCTACCCGATTGGCCAAGAGGATGTCGCCTGGGTGTATGCGCATGGTGCTTCTCAAATTTGGGCATTCTTGTGGGGCTGCATATTTTTACCTCAACTGCTTGGGTCAAAAATCATTAATGGTCTAGAGAAACATTTGATGTGGTGGAAGGTGGCTAAGTTATCTCTACTTGCAGGATCACTGTGGCAAAATTTGTCCTTAGCAATACCCATGTCCACGTGGCATTTAAATATTGCAAGCAATTCATTGGCTAGCAAATTGCCTACTAACAATTAGAGCAATCTAAGAAATTTTGCAATTGTATTACAGGAACTAGAAACTCTCGAGTGTTCCTCAGATAGCTAAATTTGAGTCTCAGTAACAGCAACAATCCAGAGATTAATGTCCAGGACTGGGATTTGACGTTGCAATTTGGCTGTATATATGGATATTCTTTCATGGAAGATTGCGAACTCGTTCGAGAGTAAGCCCTCGTGAGGTCCATCCGAGACCAGAATAAGCCTCTTTCCATGGGGGGGTGGGTTAATCTGGGTAGTAACACGTCTATTGCGCTATTGTATTGGGTCCCATAGGCCAATTGTTCTCCGCAGACGATTAAAAACAATTCAATTCAACTCAACTCAATTCTCTCGTGTAAACGCCATAATTCTCACCATGTGTTTGTACGAGGGGTTATCATTATTGCATTTGCTTCTCTCGTTTGCTTGTAGCCCTTAGATTGAGGAGGGTTTTCCTCATATAAGGTCATTGTCATGTAAGGATTTTCTCGAAAAAATGATTGTCAAATCAAAGATTCCAACCAACTTTTACTTGGTTAATATATAGTCATAAATATCGACCATTACATTATTAAAATATGTTCACAAATATACAAAAATATTTAAATTGAAACCTTGTTGCATCCAAGCCAATGGGACGCTTCATAGAAAAGGTCAATGCTAGAGAGCAAAAACAAAAAAACAAAGAACTTAAAATATGAGAGTTATACAAATGAATGATGATCTTTCAAATGCTTCGATCAAGGATGGATGATTGTCTGGTGTTGATTGCGAATTCCTTTGAGAGTAAGCTCCCGTGAGGTCCATCTGAGACCAGAATAAGCCTCTTTGCATCAGATGCGCATTAAGCTCTCGCTCATCTAATATCATGAGAGATTGCTGAAGATACTCAAGAGTCTGGGCAGGTTTTTCACTCCTGCCCATCAAGGTGTTAATAACATATTCTTCTGCTCCTCATTATCAAAGTTCTTTGCAGATGATTCCATACTTTTACTATCCTCAGATTTGTCATCAATAATCATAAATTCGCTCTCCGACAGTTTGTCGTACTTACAATATCCATGCTATGGTTGTGGATATCTAATGAGATAATCAATAAAAGAATCTGGAATGGAAGGTATTGGATCCTCGAAGGTATATTCATACATTTCAAATTCATCAATACGGCCCGCAATATTTCAGTTGACAATATCTCCATGACCAGAGATTTGATTTGGACGAATTTTACTTTTCTAGAACCGGCTAGGAGTTCAGTTTTTGAATTGAGGTGGCGTTTCTAATTCATTTGTATGAGGGAGAAATGGCCGAAAGAGTGACAAGGAGTCATACTCCTTCTCTATTAAGTCTGATTTTAAGAAAGCAACTACTTTTTCCTGATCTTGTTCAGTAATCTATTACTATCCCGAAGCCTATCTATTGGTGTTTATATTCAATTGCTAGCTGAGTGGTCCGATTGGGTGGAGAGTTCCTTTTCATAAGGCCTTGGCTACTAATTTGTGCATAACTTCTTATGTTGATTTAGGTATTCAGACTAAGATATCAGTTGGTATCAGAGCGCGGTTTCGATTTACTTTGGAACTATGGGAAATGGAACCATTGCCATGATCTTAGTCATGATAATGGAGTAGGTCTAGAGATTTGAAGGATGATGGAATCCAATAAAACAACGAAAAGGGAAGAAATTCTAACAAACCAAAAACTTGGATGGTTTCCGCTAGATTTCTGGAGTTTTAACTAAAGTAGTTCTTAAGTTACTCATGACATGAGATAGTTTTGCGGATACACATGCAAATCAATCTAGGGAGTTAGATGCGTAGACTTTTGAGGAGATATGAGAAAAGGGAACAAGTGTTACGAGAATTTTGAGAACTAGCCATGCTTAAGAGCCAACTTCAACATTGAATACTGTTTATCGAATACGATTTGAATTGCTTTAGTGGTGGCAATCACGAGTCAATGTGACCCACGAGTAACTAGTAATCGTAACAGAAAGAGACCCATGAGTGGATGGGGACCTCAAGTTGAATTGGTCCACGAGGATGTGGCAACCAAGAACTAAATTGGTCCACGAGTAGGTGGTGACCAAGAATCAGTGGCCCAAGAGTCAGTGGCAAACACTAGCATGTGAAAACCACAAGTAGGTGGCAGACACAAAATCCACGAATAGGTGGTAATCATAACCGAGGTGAAAGCCGCGAGGAGGTAGTAACCATGGGTTGATAATATTTTATGTTAGGGGAAGAGCCTTAACAATATTTTATTGTTAATTAATGGTTCATAGGCTAATAATCTTCATATTAAAGTTTGACGTTAACGAATTCCTAATAGTTGTATTTAATGCAACTGAGGTCAGTCTAGAAGGCAAGGAATTGATATGATTTAGGTTTAACATCTAACAAATGAGCTCGGTGACCAATATGATTAATATGCAATAATCAAAATCATATAGAGCTAGTATATATATCATGGTTGGGAATAAAAGACAAAGGCGAAGACAAGGAGTTTGCTAAAGAAAGCTAAACTCGCAGAGATAACTATACATAGAACCTAAACCTCAGTTGGTGATATCTCCGCAACAAGAGATTTGATTTGAACAAATCTTACTTTTCTGCAACTGGCTCGGAGTCTAGTTTTCGAATTGATTTTGGTTCATCCGTTTGAGGGAAAAATGGTTGAAAGAGCGACAAGGAGACAAGGAGACAAAGAAGATTGTTTTACTTCTTCCTTAGTAATGTGGTCTCGAGTTCGAGACCGCCCAGAATCTCACTTGGTACTGTTGGGCAACATCCCAACAAACGCAATATAAAGTGGTTGGGGGCAGGGCCCAACCGAGCAACGTAGTGTGGTGTGTGGTCACATGTCCAATTAGATGCTGCCTAGTGGCGCGACGTTAAAACTACTATCTGTCTATCTATCTATCGAATCTGATTCTAAGAAAGCCATTACTTTTTCCTAGAGCTTCTGCTGATCTTATTCAGTAACCTATTACTATCCCTAAGCCTATCTATTGGTGTTTATATTGAGGACTGCTAGCTTGAGGGAGGAGCTACACGGGGATGTTGATTATCACATAAGCCTTATTGTCTTTATGTTCCAGCCTGAATATTGCTAGCTGAGTAGTCCGGTTGGGTGGAGAGCTCCTTTTAATAAGGCCTTGGCTACAACTTATGCTTGTTTAGGTATTCAGACTAAGATCGTATCAATGTCCTCAAGAGAACAAAATTTTGTACTACGAAGTGCTTTGCATATAGTCATTGCACCTAGAGGCTTGAAAGTATTCCAAACCAAATGGTTCCTTATCGTGACGTTCACATTGAATTGGAGTGAGGGCATCAATTCTCATCACAAGTTGTAGATGGAGGTTATTCAAAGATGAGCGTCTGTCTGATGCTACTATACTTGCGCTACAATAAATTTTCATGAAATCTAACATGCTGTCAAATAGACTTTTGTGGCACCTCACAGGCCGATATAAGAATAGAGAACATAAACATCAAGGAATGATGCAAGCTCTACAACCTCTTCCCCAATTTCTCCTCCAAGACAGTCTCATTTGATTCTCTATCACACTTGATTTATTCTACATCTACCACGGCCAAATCTAGCTTAGTTGATGTCCTTACTTGCAGAAGTCGGGTGCTCCATACAATTCAGAGTGCCTAAACCTTCTCCTTCACATGCCCATCAGCAACGCTTCTCCTAGTCTATAGTATGTTACCTTGTCCCCTAGAACTTAGCACTTTCCCTTAACTCACCCTCTATGAGGAGAGCCGCGCACAGATCCAATACAATCCTCAAAAACAAGTGGCAAATCAGTGTCTACATCTAATTAGACCAAGTGGGATAAACGGCCAGAAAGCATACATCTATTTTTCCTAAGATAAAATGAAACAAAGCTAGTAAACATGCATCAAATTGAACATTTCAACATCGCCATTGCCCATAGGCAACCCATTCTACTCTAGCTGAGCTGATGCATTTTGTTGGAAATGGTGATTTGTAGTTGTTGATCATGGCCCTTCGCCTTAACAAGAACATACTTGCACATGCCCCCCCAATTCATACTACTCCACATTGATTATTTCCCCAACCAATCAACATATTCCAGCCCTGTAGACAATCTGAAAACAAATAAAGAAGTGAAAGTAATAACTATTATCTAGCAATAAAAAGAACAAATATATTTAATTCTAAGGTGAGTAACAATTTAGAACATAAAAGAAGGAAGGAAGGAAGAAGAAGATGATCATTTTTTTACATTAACGGCACAAAAAAGTGAGCCTTTGAGCCTTTTCTTAAGGAACGTTATAGAATGAGTAAATATTTTTAGAATAAAAAATTCAATTCAATTTCATTCAAGAACAAGTAGATACATTGGAGGTTAAGTGGGGACAAGAGAAGGTATCTCGAATTGGAAGAAAGCCTTGGCAAGGATGACAAGGGGAACAATTGCAACAACCCAAAGGAAGAGAGGTAACTTCATTAACTGGGGAATGCAGTCTGGAACATAACGACATCTTGGAACTAGTTGATGCAAATATACCACCACAGGGAGAGTACGTCGGGAAGGATATAACACAAAGTGATGATACAAGAAAGTTGTAGGGTATGACACAAGATGCCATAAAGGGTATAGCGCAAGGCGATGGTAGAAAGAAGCCAGGATAGAAATGAAAGAAATCATATGCTGATACGGGTAAATGACAAGGCAATGATAAGAATGAACCACTAGAGAGATGATAGCATGCAACCTTGATGTGAGAAAACGGAAGCACAAAACACCCCCAAGGTAGTGTGGCGTATTTACAAAGCTTCTCCACAAATAAAGAAAAACATGCTTAACATTGAGAAAACAGGTCCGCAACACATCCCCAGGGAAGTGCTTAACCTGGAGATAACGGGTGTGAACACTCTGCGATCGAGCACAAGGGCATTCACAACGCATACATAACATATCCTGGAGGCGCTGCCGGACTTCTTCTTCCGAGGTCAGCTCTCTTTCTATTGCCTTCTTTAAAAACCTTGGATCAGCATTTGTTTGAAGTTTAGAAATATTCACCCCTTTCAATGGCATTCCCTTACTTCCCTCTTCTAATGGCACTTCTTTACTCGTGTCTTTTGATGGAACCACTTTTGATGTTTTTGGACGGCGAGCTTCATCTTCAGATATGGGCTCTGTCTGAATTAGTTTTGAACCAGTTGCAATCATGACTTCATCATCTTTTACAGCTTCATTCTTGCTTTCATCAGTTGATCCCTTTTCGTTGACTTGTTGAAGACTTTCACTCGGTTTGGATGAGCTTGATCGTTTTTTATACAACGAAAAGCTGGGTCTTTTTGTTTCAAGTGATTGTGGAAAGGGCTGCTGAGTCATAGATATGGATTCTCTCATGCCATGCGTTTCTTTCTTGTCCCCCTTGTAAGTCTCTGAAATAGATGCCATAACCTCCTTATTTCCAAAAAGAAATGCTTCCACAAATTGAGTTGCTTTTTGTACTCCATCTCTAACAGTGGGTTCGCCATCATTCTCATGCTGCTTCAAAACTAGTAAAAGGGCACCAAGTGCCATTTCTAAATCGGATGATGGCAATTCTGATTCCCAATTCAGACCGAACATGAGTACAGAATTAACAAATTTGACAGCTGCTATTCTGGGTGGCCCTTGTTCTGCATCACGTAACATGTTCTTAGATGATTCCACAAATGGCACATGAAATTGTTGAAACTTTTTGAGATTTGCCATTGCCACTGCTCGTCCAAGTCTTACATGGAATTCTGAGCTCCCCAAGTTTTCATCATAAACCCTTGCAACTTTTGAACATACTTCATAGACATCGCCTTCATCTGCAAGTTTCCACTTATCTGATAAGACCACAGCCTGAATGCAAGCAGCTGCGCCAGCAGCCAAAGAAATAGGGTCCTCAGTAAGTAAGCTCATGAAAGGGCAGCAGATTTTGCTGTATAATTCATGTATATCTGAAGGATCAAAAACGTGTTGAACAATTGCATAAACAACATTGGCACAGGCTTCCTGCAACTTCCCTGGATTAATACCCTCTGCCAGAACTTGGGTAGAAAGTACACTAATTATAATCTGGATGATCGAGTCAACATATTTAGCTATATTTTTGTTGTGGTGGACTACCAATTCCTGCAACAATGGAATAGAGTAATCGTCCAATACACTTTCGGAGACCTGTTCTATAAATGTCTTTAGGGTATTCTCATTCAATTCTTTCACAGTGGTCTTAAGGTACCCAAATGCGTGAGCCCTCTTGACACGCGATTTTAAGTCTCCCAAGTACTTTTCAACTTCTATTTCCTGATATTGTCCCATGCTTCACCCTTGTCCTGCAAATTGAAAGTTTTTCTTAATGCCGAATGGCAGTATTTAAATATCATTAAACCCTTGCTATTAATTAAGGTAAGACCTTACTCCAACTTATCAACTCCATTAGTATAGATATCACAATCTTCTTACCTCTAAAAACTTCCACAATAATTATCATAGGATCAAAAGGCTTAATATAACTCTTCGTCTTGGCCCCCAAATCAGCTAAAACTAATCTGAAAAATCATTGACGATTTCCAAACAGAAGGATTGAATGCATGCAAACACCAAAATTTATGTTTCTGCATGGAGTTTTGATACCTTATTCTCAGTTTGGAACAGTAAGGACACATGGAACCTTCAATGTCTAAGAACTGGTGGTAAGGACATTTTGAACCCTCAATGTCTAGGAACTGGTAGTGGTGGTTTAAATTCAATCAATGCCATCACCGAACAGATGCACCAGAATTGAGGAATGCCATGGAGGACAATTTCACCATCAGACATCAGACATCAGATATTTAATGTTAAAATGGTTAAAAGACCATGTGAAGCACCACTCTCTATCGAAATGACATGGTCGAGCTTTCATTTCCAGTGCCTCCCTCTCTCTCATTCATATCCTTACAGAGTTCTAATACTAAACTTTTCAATCCCTTGAATTTTTTCATTCACATCCTTACATAGTTCTAATACTAAATCCCTTGATTACTAGGACTACAATTGTGATGCATCCCATCAGGGCAAGAATATCACAATGGTTTAAATTATGATACAATAAGAACAAAGAAACAATAAGATGAATAAATTGTGTTGGGATCTCCGAACAAGTCATTCATCCTGGAAAGCCATCACTTTTCTGGCTCCTACATTCATTACTTGGTATAACACCAGTGCTTATAACTTCTACGACTCAAATCCTTCAGGGTCCTTACGGGCAACGTTGGCTAAATGATACATTTACCTTGTTAATTTTGGCCATTTTCTAGTTGATGAAACAACTATGTGGGTGCGGCTAGATTGAGCACAAACCTGATACCGAAATATAGTCAAATTATTTATTTATGTATTGAGACTTCCAACGTTTTGGGGATTAAGGTTGGTGTAAACTGAACTTTGCATCCTTAATCTTCATTATCAAGAACCCACCTAGACATGTTCCTGATGAAAAACATTAAGATTGACTAGATGTCTTTACAAATTTTTCACCCATGGCCATGTTTCTTAAACAAAATGGTTATGGATTTAAAAGAATGCGATGACGCTACTGATAGCTAGCCAGATTTATTGTTTTCATAGCTTGTTGTGACTACATCCCAAGAGATAATTACTTGGGCCACAAAAAGTTTTAGGACACTGACTTTGGCATCAAGTGATGATTCAAATGGACTCATCTTCCCATATAGAGTACCATAAAGGAACAGAATTTAGTAAGGAATAAACAGATTACAGGTATCAATCAGGTTTTAATGATCCTATAACAGCACTTATTCGTATGTACATGAATCAAGAATAGAACCTGTTATATTGCACGTAATTTCGTGGAGTTCCCACCGATGATTGTTCCTTCTATCCATGTATCCTCCGAACGAACTTTCTTGCCTGTTTACATTACAAATAAATCCATTACCCATGTGAAGAACTCATGCATATTCCTTAACTACTCTCATAATTGATAAAGATTCAAAGCTTTAGAGTATGGGATTTGAACCCCGTATAAACCAGTTCTTATCTTCTCTTCTCTCCTTTGATCTTCTGGATTGGCTTCACTGCTTCAAGCAGCTTCCAATTAGATTGCTTATTCTTCATATCTCATTGCCATTGCAAAGAGGCAAATACATGCCAAGATCAAAGAAAAGGAGTATATGCACCAATTCAATCGATATGTATAGCAAAGACGGCGGGAGAAATGCTTTATACAGCCCCCCTCTGATGTGGCACAATCACAGCCCTCCAATCCAAGCATCAAGGGCCAGATATCAGCCATGCAGGGGGAGGGGGGCTGTATAAAGCATTCTACCCAAGGCGGCTCAGTTTTGCGGGGCACATTCAGCACGGTTCTGGTCAAGAATAACTTAAATGTTTAACGAATGGATAAGGCAGATATATTGCAGCTTGAGAACTTATGGCGCCAGGGGACACAAAAGAAGAGGTTTGTGTCTCTAAAGCCAGTGGTTAAAAAGAACTTGAAAACATCTGTTTCACTATGATAACAGGCTGAAAATTTTAGTGCAATAGCATAGCAGGTCGCTGCAGGCTCAAGATCTGCAAAAAAGCAATATGCATGGTCATAACTTCAGAAACCAACCAAGATTTGATCTTTTGCCAGCACATATATACCATTTATCAGTTTGCAAACATAATGAGCTGATAATAACTGATTAAGGTAAACCTAGGAAGGAAATGGCAGGCTGAAGAACCGATGCGTAGCCACATTAGAGATATAAAATTTTGCATTTTCATATAGTGTTTTGGTTCTGCAACACATCAGCAGAAAATGATTCTAAGGTATGTAGATCAAAATGTGA
>JAANSK020287058.1:0-10686 GCA_011763485.2 Isoetes engelmannii | reverse complement strand
GGCCAGGGCCTCGCCTCGGTTTGGACACATGCATGCCCATCCATGCATACCTATAATTTCTTATACCTATACTTTTCACCTTCATACTTATCATACCTATACACCTATCATACCTATACCCGTACCTGTACCTGTACCTGTACCTATACACCTATTATACTTATACCTATGACCTATACAGTTATCATATCTATATACACCTCCACCTATCATACCTACATCTATCATACCTATACCTATCACCTACACACTTATCATACCTATACCTATCATACCTATACTTATCATATCTATACCTATACACCTCCACCTATCATACCTACATCTATCATACCTACACCTATCACCTACACGCTTATCATACCTATACCTATACCTATACCTATCATACATATACTTATCATATCTATACCTATACCTATCATACCCATATCATACCTATACCTATTATATCTATACCTATCATAACTACACCTATGATACCTATCATATCTATGCCTATACCTATCATACCTATACTTATCATATCTATTCATCATACCTATCCCCTACACCTATCACACCTATACCTAGCAACTATACACTTATTATACCTATATAAACCTATATACTTATTATAGCTATACACCTATCATACCTATACACCTATACACCTGCCATACCTATACACCTATCATACCTATCTATTTCTAGCATCTGGTTTTATATCTTCTAGAAAAACTTTCTATTTTTAGACTGGGATGATTACCCATAAGCATTAGAACATTCTAGAACCTTCCAAAACATCCTATTTTGGCTTTTTCTAAAGTTTCAAAAAAACTTTCTATTTCTAGATTGACGTGCTTGCCCATGAGCATCTAGAATATTCTAGAACATTCTTGGACATTCTATTCTGGTTTTTTGTAAAATTTCAAAAACTTTCTATTTTTAGACTCACCTGCTTACTTGTTAGCATCTAGAACACTCTAGAACATTCTATTTTTAGTCTTTGCAAATTTTGAAAAAAACTTTCTATTTTTAGATTTGAGGTCTTATCTATGAGCACCTGGAATATTGTTGAACATTCTAGAACATTTCTAGAGCCATCTAGACCTTTCTACAATGTTCTATTTGATTGGGTCCTAGCCTTAACTATATTTGGACCACGTATTTTACAAAGAAACCAGTGCTTGGTCTAGTGGTTAAAAAGGGGGGCTATGAGGCTATGGACCCAGGTTCGAGTCCCTCCTAAAACCAAAAAATTTTCAAATAAATGAGTTTTCATCTCCCATCAAGATGGACGGTCGAGATCATGCCACGTGGCGCATTCTCAACCGTAGATGGAGCGTGGAGTACTCACTCACTTACTCACACACGGACACCATTTTTTTATGTTAGAGGATTCTATTCTATTCTATTTTGAGTACAACATAAATACATTTTTAAATAACAAATATATCCTTGTTCTTGTCGTTTACAAAGAAAGTAGTTGTCAATTCATTTATCATGTTATCATGAAGAATGGATACATTAATAAGGTTGCACCAATCAACAAAATAATAAGAAATAAAAAATAATAAGAAATGAAATGTTTTATGTGGAATCAAAGCTCCAAGGCTGAGAAAGCTCCAAGACTAAGCAGCCAATACTTAACTTTTTAGAAAATGGTTAGATCTTTTACAATTATGTTCAATAATTAACAACTCCCAAACATCTATGTAGGAGGCGACCTCTGAAATGTCACCGTTTTGTTTATGTGACGTTTTAGAATAGACTTATGATCCTCAACTAAACTTATCTCGTTAGATGTAACTATTGCCTAACAGAGCTTATCAAGACATGAATTTTTTATTGTTGCTACTACGATTATTAATTAAAAATCAAGCTATTGCAACATTTGAATTTAATTGGATTAAAATCAGATTAAAATCAGATATAAAGAATCATAACAGGAGAGTGTAAAACTTGTGCTTATTTGATCTCCAGTTTCTACTTTTTAATTCATTGTCAATTTTCATGATTCATTTTCGACTTTCACATGGTGGATTGGTGGGAGGATTGCTGATCACAGATACCGATGCAGGTAAGGTTAGAAAGGTATTCCTGTATCAACTTTCAGATCAATGAGAGTCGTATGCTAAAACAGTAGAGAAGCCCATGCACCTAAAAATGCAAAACCACCAAAGGGGGCAGGGAATGCATATTTCCGATCTTCGAGTACGGCAACAATATAGCACCTATACACCCAAACCCAATGTTAGATTATAATTTTAATGAGGGCACATCTCGAAGCAACAAATATGACAAAGAATATTTGAACAAGCTTGAATTGAATAAGTTTTGCTCTTAATAAGACCTAATACTACATGATGCTAGCTCGCCACATAGGTACTGTGGTCTTTTCTGCCATATAGGTCCTGCTGTCTTGTCTCTAGGCTTTCAAGACACAAAATATGACACATGCAGAGATAGTCTGTCCACGCGTTGTTTGAGCTTGCTTGTACTATAGATAATTTCCGCCCTGCAGAATCATGGAAGGAGAGCTGAAACAAAGAACAGCAAAAGGAGGTTGTCCTAAACCAAAAGGACTGTGCTAATAAGGTTTCCTAGTCATGTTCATGGCACAGATGACAGAAATATTTTGCCATGTAGAAAGAGTAACAAAAATCTGTCCAACCCTTCACAGTACTTGAAAAAGAGGTTCTAGGCAACTAATCAAAGGAATACAAATGTTTAACTGGGTGTCATGAGAAAAGCATTTGCCCTGATGAGAATACTGATACTCTCACCATGGTTTAGATATAGGTTGACTCTACTCTTCTAGCCTTTTATGCCATGCTCCCTAGCCACTTAACCCAATTTACTTTGTCGAACGGGATCGTGAGCTTTTGCCTCTTGCAAGCCCAGTCCTGCTTCAAGGTGCTTGGACGCACAATTTTCAAAAGCTGCCACAAATTTTGAAGATCTATCTGAGTGTTCTCACTTATAAAACAGACTTGACTATGTCACAATTCTTTTAGTACACGATCTAATGCAATACTGCATTTTAATACATAAGAAACATGCATATGAAAATTCTTACGTTCCACAAAATGTCACAATGCCAAATGTCAGAAGACCTCCAAACTGTATTAAATCAAAAAGCAATTTAGAAATCATGGCATAAGTGATCATTAGCAATGACTAAACGTTGACAACACCCACAACATTAATTAAGATTGGAAGCACATTCATGTACATGTGTAGGACATAACATAAATTTCCGTTCTTCCTATTGAGCATTTTCCCCAGGCAGTACCGCCTGAAACAAATATCCAGTGTACCAGGTTCTTAATCGGGCTTCACATTCAGATTGATGAATTAAACAAACCTTCAGAAGATATTACTTTACTCACACATACTATTTATATACAGCAAGTTTAGAGCTCTTTCCATGCAACATTCTATGGACAATATAAAGTATATAGTTCATTATTCTATTCTTTGTTTTAGATAGTAAATTAAGCAATCGACAATGTTCCAAAATATTTACATATTGTGCTAATAGATACTCACTATATGAGGATGCCTAGTAATTGGCGCAGCTAGCAATGCTGCTGTATGTGCCCAATGATATAAACTAGCAGTTTGATACACCTGCAAGACATGCATCAACATTACACCATGCTTTATACCTCTTCAACACACGTTGAATATTTCAGTATGAGAGATAACACTGCTTATATTAACAACTTACTTCTTTATATGCCAAATTCTTTGGCTTAAAAATATGTGCACCATATGTACCCAATCCTACTGCTGCTATTCCTGGACGGTTAAAGTTACATGGTTAATGAAATGCTCTTAGCCAAGACAACACTAGAAGAAATTAAATGTATTGCTAAACCCATTGAATCTACTCCCTTTATGCCATTACAATGAATAATTTGGCTTTAACAGTAGCATTAGCAGCTACTACAAGTATGTATTGCTAAACCCATTGAATCTACTCCCTTTATGCCATTACAATGAATAATTTGGCTTTAACAGTAGCATTAGCAGCTACTACAAGGGCAATATTTCTTCCTCCGGATACATCCAACAGCATTGGGAGGCAAGATATTATTTGTAAAGAACGAAACTGTAGGTCAAAAGAAAAAGGCAAATTTTTAAATTGGAATTTGGAGTACAAAGCGATGGATAAAAGGGTCTGCTGTTCCACTAATCAAAACCTTAGCCGTATTAAGCAGAATATGATCAAGATATTATTTTGCAAACTCATGCCAAAATAGAAAATATAGATAAACACGAGGGCAAGCATATAAGTGTAAAATAGCACAAAAGACAACTGATGATCCTAGAGCTCTTCGTAGACATTGACGTTTGAAGCTGTATTTTAGTCTCAGATGTTCCATGAAAACATGTGATGACTCCTGGTAGAGGTCAAGTTTGGATGAAATATAAGAAAAATCAGCCAATTCAAGTAAAAGGACCATGTGGAATCGCTGATCTAAGTTGAAAATGCAGCCGAGGGAAAATTAACCTGAAATAGCAGCAATCCGATGCCACACAACAGGATCCGCTCTAGAAAAACGACGCCACAACGCTTTCATGCTCTCTGCCATGCTCAATGCTTTGATCGATTGATGAAATTCACCAAAACGCCCCTAACTTTTCACAGTTTCATCAAATGCTCAACCAAATAAATACCCTTGGTCAACATACATTTTTTTTGAAAATTATATTCAAATACCTTAAGATTTACGTTAATTCCTTAAGGTTTCCACGAGAACAAAAGGGTATGGGGTTACATAAGGTTTGGAATGGTGTGGGGTACGTATTGGTACGCAAAAGGGTATATGGGGTGACGTGGAATATTGGGTGTGTAAAATGTAATGGTTGTATGTTTTTTTTTTGGGGTTTTAGGGTTCGAAGCAGCCGATTCCGGAGGAGCTGGGACAGCTGTTTGGTGACGGGTGTGCACGTTTCTAGTTCTGAGATTAAGTAGGCATGTTTGCCTTTCAAATCGGGGGTCCTGGCTGCTGTTCGATTCATATGTGTTTTCTGTTGCTTTGCGGATGCAGATGCTGCGACTGGTGCATTGCGTTGTTGGGTAAGGTGGAGTTTGCTTCCCTCTGTTATTTTGAGCCTCATCTGCAATCTGCAGTTGAGTTTAGTCCGTCTGTTTTGTCCTTCGTCTGGGTAGATTTTTTGGAGGAATGTTGAAGAGGCAAGCTAGAAGAGGTAAGGGGAAACCGTCCTTTTCTCCATCTGCAGGGTCCATAGAGGACTTGCTTGACCCTAGAGCAACAGCTAAGAGATGTGGAAAGGCTACTGACGATGTGGAGGAAGGGACTGGCCTCCTTGACGTTAGTGTTACTCTGGGATACGCCGGAATGGATGCTCCAGCATATTTCTTTGACCGGCTTGTTGATTTCTGCAAGACACAGACGTTGTTTGGGGCTGTGGCTTTAGAGAGGGGTTCTGAGCTAGAGAACCTTCATTGCCATGCAGTGTTCAGGACGGCTATGAGAACTCCTAGACAGGTGAATGTTGCAATAAAAAAGTGTTTTGATTGGGGTAGTACTAAACCCGCTGGTGTCCGACTCATATGTAAAGCCCTGAAGAATACTAAGCTTCATTGTTTCGAGGGTGTTTTGGGGTATTGCCTCAAGGATGTAGGTAAAGTGCACTACAAAATTTGTTTGCACAATGTCAGTGAGCGCCAGATTGAAGTTGGAAAAGATTTGTATCTCATGTATGGTGCTGGTGACATAAAGAACCTCGTTGTGTTAGATTAACAGGAATCTGCTTCACAGAGCTGGCCACTATGTGAGTTACCATAGTAGGAAATACATGACAGCCAGCTTGGTGTATACTGTGTGCCGCATGCTTAGGTCTGGAAAGTTTATTCTATCGAGTCAGTGGATCCGCGACACGCAATGCCCAGTGATGTAAGGTGCATCTTGTTTGGAATCCCTGCTGGAATGATGCCTATTGAGAGGGTCGGTAAGACTCGGAGGCGCTATTGGGATGACATACCATGTGAAGGGGATGACGATGAGCATTTTGTGGATGAGGCTCATGAGGAATATCGTCCTCCGCCTGAGGAAGGAGGTGTGATTGGAGATGACTTTATTCATTTGGGCTTCTCGGATTATACGATGGCCGTGGGATAGTCTTCTTGTGTAATGTATTGCAGATGTGCTTGGCAGTTCTATTGTATGTATGTGTGTCTTTTTGTTCTTTTCATATTGTGGGAAGTTGAGTGTGATGTGCTGCATTTCCTCACTGGTTGAGGCATATTGTCAATGGCACAGACTTTCTGTACATTGCTGTGGTAATGATGTAGGCTTTGCTTGTATGTTTTATATTTGTTAGATGTTGAAACTATGCATGCTTTCTTCTTGATATTGCATTGTGAATATCATTCTCAATGTGTTCTTATTGCATGGGATTAGCCCCCCGGCTTTAGGCCGTGGAGGAGCAGAGTTGGTCTCCGTATTACGGAGGGGGTTCGATTCCCCCTGCTCCTTTTGGTGATCTTCTTACTATGTTTGCAGGTTGCAATGACTGCCGAGTTACTAGGTAAGCCGTTGACCACATGGTTGACTTCACAACCATTGTCCAAAATCATATGCTTAGGTGGAAAATAGGGTCAGGGACAATGTTGACTTTTTTGGAAGGCTGAGATCTTATTATAGGGAATCTTCAACAGAATATCCTGGCCATCAATGGCCAGGAATTAACGCTAAAGAGGAATTAATGCTAAAGAGGAATTAACGCTAAAATGCCCTTAAATTTCTTTTCAATTCGCAGAATGCCCTTAGACGTATAACATTAGGTTTTTTTCAAATTTTAACAGTTTCAAAATTCACAAAATGCCCTTAAGTTTTAACCAAATTATTGAAATGCGCTTGAGCTGCAAGTGTTCATGGTCTAGCATGGCCTTGTTGGTTTCCAGGGGTTCAAGGGCAGTTCAATAATGAAAGTTTCACTTGCATACACCAGCATCCATCATCTGTGTAGCCCATGCGTCACATCTATCAATGTAGTGTTACTCGATGATAGACCGTCAAAAATTCTATACGAGATCATTAACATATCCAATAAACATATTCAAGCGGCATGTACATCCATTGATGCCATTTTACTTAATGATAGACCATCAACAGTTCTATCAGAAGTCATAGAATGCTAGACTATCAACGCATGGAGTGTTTTACCATTGGAAACTTCATTTGAGCTATGCTTGTGGGTATACAATTCCTTATTTCCCTCAATAAAATGGTGTTTGAGCGCATTACGATAATCAATGTTGTTCGTTGTATGCTTATTGACGCTGGTTTGCGTAAGTCATTTGGACAGATGTTGTGGCTACTTCTATATATATACAAAATCAAGCAGTTACCTCTTCTTTAAAAGGCGTAACTCCTCTGCGATTGTGGATGGGCAATTATATTTTGCAGTTCTTGGTTGTATAGCCCATGTTCATGTCTCAAAAAAGAAAAGGTAGGAGCTTGATCCAGTCAATCTTAAAGCTATATTTGTTGGTTGTGTTGTGAATGCACAGGGATATCGATTTTTTGGTATTGGTACGCATCATTACTAGTCATAATGTTGTGTTTGATGTCTACTATGGCTGACATGGTTGCCATGACATGAAGGTTATTCTTAGCGACTTCCAAATTCAGGCAATTGTTCATCCTTAGTATCTCGAAGCAACAATGCCAGACTGTTTTTCCATTCAAGAAGATGCATGTTTTCAGTTTCACACTAGAACAGCATTAAAAGGCTAGAGCGTACTTTGATCTTGTAAAACCATCCTTTTATATGAACGCTCTGCAGTGCATATTAGTTAAAACAAGTTAGAAGTGTTATATTTAAAGTTGACTGTTAGATAGAGGTCAGTGAGCTGTAGTATCTAGTAGTAATGTGGAAGCTAAAGAGAACCTGAACTACGCAACACAGAGCTTGTAATACAAAAAAGAATCACAACTGGAATGCTGAATGTCTACTCCCCTATGGATCCTCGAGCCATCTTAGAGATGGTGATGCATATATTACAGCATTTTCAAAAAAACATGGATACAAGAAGAAACATGATAAGGGCAGAAAATGTGCATCGTACAGTTTCTTCATGTATCAAAATGACTGGTTTAAAAACATAGCGTCGCCTCTTTGTTCAGATATCTTGCAACTCTGAGATGCATAATCCCATAGAATTCTCTCATATGTACAAATATTTCAGACTATGCACATATACTGTACATTTACATAAATGCCCAAAAACAGTAAACAGTATGGTTCCTATCCAACACTGCCTTCGAGTTTAATGCTCATAAGCTGGTTGACCTCAGCAGCAAATTCAAGGGGCAACTCATTGAAAACATCCCTGCAAAACCCCCCGATTATAGCTGCTACAGCTTTCTCAGAATCTATTCCCCTTTGCTGGAAATAGAATAGTTGATCCTCACTAATTTTTGATGTCGATGCTTCATGTTCTACACGTGCTGTTGGGTCTTTCACCTGCAAAGAACAATAACATTATGCAAAAATCATGACACATGATATAATTAGATAATACTAATCACAATTCAAATGTTGAAATTTGAGAGATATACCTGTATATAGGGATAGGTATTTGCTCCGGCTTCATCCCCAATAAGCATCGAATCACATTGAGAAAAGTTTCTAGCATTATGGGCTGATGGTTGTACCTGTACCAAACCTCTATAACAATTCTGTGACTTTCCAGCAGAAATACCCTTGCTGACTATTCTACTTCTACTGTTCTTGCCCACATGAATCATTTTAGTTCCTGTATCTGCCTGCTGTTTATTATTTGTCAAAGCAACAGAGTAAAATTCTCCTATTGTATCATCTCCCTTCAAGACTACACTTGGATACTTCCATGTGATTGCGGAACCAGTCTCCACTTGAGTCCATGATATTTTTGATTTGTTCCCATCACAGAGCCCCCTTTTTGTGACAAAGTTATAAATGCCTCCACGGCCCTCTGCATCACCTGCATACCAATTCTGGACAGTAGAATACTTTATCTCAGCCCCTTCAGCACAATAAAGTTCCACCACAGCAGCATGTAGCTGATTTTTATCATAGGATGGTGCAGTACAACCTTCCAAAT
Source organism: Isoetes engelmannii (assembly GCA_011763485.2). Taxonomy (NCBI): domain Eukaryota; kingdom Viridiplantae; phylum Streptophyta; class Lycopodiopsida; order Isoetales; family Isoetaceae; genus Isoetes; species Isoetes engelmannii. The sequence continues at coordinate 1,580 of JAANSK020287058.1, read as the reverse complement.
AGCTAACAAAGCTTCTTTCATCTGCTATAATAAGAGTTCGTTCAAATTGACCAGTCTCCATTGCATTTATTCTGAAATAAGTAGAGATCTCCATTGGAGATACTGTATCCTTTGGTACATAACAAAAGGACCCATCACTAAACACTGCTGAATTCAATGCAGCATAAAAATTATCAGCCACAGGAACTACCTTTCCAAGGTATTTTTTAACTAACTCTGGATATTCTCGCACAGCTTCAGAGATAGAACAAAATATTACTCCTGCTGCTTGCAAAGTCTTCCTGTGCGTCGTTGCGATTGAGACACTATCAAATACAGCATCTACAGCTACATTAGCCAATCTCTTCTGCTCCGTCAAAGGGATTCCCAACTTTTGAAATGTCTTCAGTATTTCAGGATCTACCTCATCTAGGCTGTTTTTTTGCTCCTTTACCTTTGGCTCAGTATAATAGCACATATCCTGAAAATCTATAGGTGGATAATCATTATCAGACCATGCTGGCTCCTTCATCTTCAGCCATTGCTTATAAGCATTCAACCTAAAGTCCAAGAGCCATTCAGGCTCCTTCTTCTTGGAAGAGATTAGCCGAATTGTCTCCTCAGACAACCCCTTGGGGATGGAGACTGACTCAACATCAGACACAAATCCCCATTTATAATCCCTTTGCAGAAACTGCTGAACTGGGTCATCGTTAGAAGTTTTGATGGATACATCTCTTTCAAGCATTGCAGTCCCGTCATCAGTTGCCAATTGAGCACGAAGCAATCCTAAACTATGTCTTTTAACAAACAAACCAGCACCATGGGCATGGGTATGGGCAAGGGCAGAAGCATTGAAGCAGTAAGATCTGAAGGAAATGAAAGATTTTAACCAAAATAGAAAATCTCATCCACAAAGTTAATGAACAGACAAGGATGAAATAAATAAAAACTTGCAAGATGCCCTAAGACAAAGTACAGGAGTTACAAATTACAGACCTCGTCAAGCATAAACAGATATTAGAATTTTATAAACAAGGCTAGAGCAAAAAAAATCAGCGTAAATGGAAGATCCTGTGTCTAAGGGTTTAAATGCTTGCATGTTTTACGATTTGCAGAGGCCAACTTAGGGAAAGCTTCCCTATAGTAGGACCAATCAATTTATTCTGTATTGACCCCAATTTGAGGGGAATCTCAGAAAATAGCAAGCATCAAGCACAGAGAAAGTATTAGCGGAAGAATACATACCTGGTAGATGGAAATACACGCGGGACGGCCGGGCAAGCGGTCATGGCGATGGCAGCCATGGCTCCTCCTTGGAGAAGATACAGTGGTCGCTAAAGGCCGAAACACACGCTACTTTATGCCAGGTCAGATGTGCTAAATGGACACGTGGCAGACAATGCACCCTTCATCCAATTATGTCGAAATTTCATCCAAATAGTGAACCTATGACTTGTCCAATCGGGATAGGGGAGGAGCGCCATATTTGGCGCATTTAGTGGGAGAACAAAAAAATAGACCTCGAATCCTCGTTGAATCTTAGGTTTGAAAAGTGCGTTGAAGAGCTTGGAAGCAGGTCTTTCTAATGATCCATTATT
>JAANSK020287047.1:0-10686 GCA_011763485.2 Isoetes engelmannii | reverse complement strand
TTCTTCATCCACCGAACTCAAATGGCCAAAATATTGGTACGTCCCAAACCACAAAATAATGAATTGGCCATTCTAGTGTTTTATCTGCCAATAAACTGCTACGAAATGGCGAATCTGCAAGTACTAGATAGCTAACTCATCCTACTCAGGCCGGCCAGAGGATTTCCCCAAAATAGGTAATTTAGAGCCAAATGGCCTGCCGGGGCCACTAAAATTTTTGTTGTTCCGTACACCCCAGGACAGACTCTCAGTATTGCAGCATGGTAACCGACTCAAAGGCTCTCGTTTTTCAGTTCAAGAAGATCTGTCCCCTTTGCAATTGTCTAGACGTCACCAGGAATTATGCAGAGTACAGGAAGCACAAGCACAAAAGAAATGGGCTGTATATAGGGGCGGTCAGGCGATAATTCGTGAGCACTGGCCTGGCAATCCCTGGTCGATTACTGAATAGCGTGCTCCAGATGTTTCATGCCGTGATGCAAGTTTTGCTACATTTATGTCTTCGTGGCGGGGCTTCGTCCCCTCTCTTGTACATTTATGTTTTGATTCAGTTGTGTTTTCTTGATGGGGCTTCGCCCCCCTCTTTTGTACGGGCCCCATAGCCCAATTGGGTTTTTGCGGGCGTTAAAATGTTTTATCTTTATCTATTTTTACCCTTTACCCCAATTTAAGAACCATTGTAAATTAGACTAGATGCATGGTCCATTCTTGAGCACTTGTGGGTTAGTGTAGTATGTGTATTTGGTGGTTCATTGGAGGGCTTTTAGTGGTCTATCGAAGGGCATTTGGTGGTTTATCGAGATCAAAATAGGTCCTTTATCGAGATCAAAATAATGGTAGTTCAATGGAGGGCTTTTGATGGTCATAACTTTTTCTTTTAAGTGTGCTTTGTGCACACCCTACTCTACCTCTACTCTAAAAGAAATTACATCCTGATTATATACTTTCCTAGGGTTCATAAGGGGTACGCACACTACACCCAACACATGCTCAATGTGTATGTTATTAATGTCAGCGTGCACGCATGCACACATTTAACCGAAGGATCAATAAAACGCTTGTTGATGTATAACACCCCCAAAATCTTACGTTTGCAAAAATAGAATAAATTTACTTCACGGTCGAGCTCCTAGAAAAAAGGCAACATCTTTTCCTAAAATATAAGTCCTTTTACGTTTGAAACTTTATTGCTACGTGAATTCTTTTGTGTGTTTGTATAGTAAACGAAGACATAACATTGAAAGAGTCATCGAAATAGAAGGCACCACACAAAAAGATGTAGGACTTAATTTGAACATTAGCTCCTAAAGTAGAGAGATCATCATGAGAAAATGAAAATTGTTCATTCCTGTTTTAATGGTACACCACCTTTTAAGCTTATTCTTTACGTACTCTTACAGTGCTCGTCACCACCATCCAGGGGACGACTTTTGCCTAGTGCAGAAGCTAATAAATAGTTCTCAAGTATGTATGTACACGAACTTTACAGATTGTGAAGTAAGCAATCAGAAATCAGATGCAAAGGAGATTGTGCACCATTCTATGAGTAAAGTTTCCTTCAAAGCTTCAAGTGCCATTTCTATACATTTTTATGCCGATCTAAATCTCTCATATAAAGACACACTCCCAGGACCACACTGTCTCCCGCGTAATAAGAAAGCTGATATTATTAGAAAGGAGCTTTGCATCCATATTTCAAGATTTACAAGGGGGTGTGCATATCACAACCCCAGCTCCAATGAAATGCATGAGAACTCGACAATTGCTAAAGCATTCCACCCGACTACATGGGAGGTTAGTCATCCAATCATGACTCACCTTCTTCCATTGGTTCCAGGTGCTCATTGACTTGCTTGGGAACGTATATCATGGTGTATTTTCCCACTACTGTGGGTGGATAGCTGATAGTCTACAGAGGATGGGTAAAAGAATGTAAAGTACAAGATGGGTTAATACTTATCTATCAAGTCGGGGACGCTTCATAGGCGGGGACTGTGCTGGAGCACTTGTCCATGGCCACTGTGACTGAAATTAAAACAAAATGATGATTAGAACTGCACTACTTGAATAAAAATATGCATACATGTTTAGCACCCACCATAGCAACATCATTGAAGTCCAGTCTTCCAATCGTCCTGCTAGACACATAATTTCTCCCGTATTAAGCCAACTACACATTTATGAAACCATCCACTATTCACTGTTAACACTACCAACCTGTTGTTTAAACGATTGTTTATCGCTGTCAAATCTTTGGATGGACTTTGGTATGCATGAGTGCTCTCACCCACACATGCATAAAGACTGCGAGAATGAGGGGATAAAAGATTGTCCACCTGCCAGCAATGTAAAACAAAGCTTACAGAATTAACCCAACACTCATTGGAAAGAAATACCTAACCCCTTAATGCAAGCAAGGAAGAGACAGGCATACCTTAGTTGAACGAAGTGGTGAAACATAAACATTATGCTTTGCAGATACTTTCTTAGGTGACATATCTGGAAGGGAAGGAAATGGCAAAGAAGGCTTTGGAGATGCAGGTGTATGGCCTGAACAACACAAAAACCTGATTATGTTAGAAACCTACATAGGAAGCAGACAGACTAAAAACAGAATAAACTGAGATGTCAGACATAGATAAGTGGTTCATAGCACAAAGATGTTCAACCTTCAGGTTTCTCGTCGTCTCTAGAAATGCAGCTATTGCCCTGAGCCGAAGAAGCTGGATTTGGACCCAAGTTTACAAGTACAGCCTTAGTTGCAGGCACAAACACATCGTTGTAAAACTTGATTATGTCTCCAGTTTCATGACTCGATTTTTGCTGCAGCACAAAGGTGTATCAGATTCCCAAAATCCATGTCTTCAAAGATACTATAAAAAAATTTTAGTTTTCTCAATTCATACTCCTCCATGGCGTGGTTCAATAAACACATTGCGAAAGACATATGCCTTGCATTGTGGATGTTTTCTGTACTGGTAAATGATCTCCTTAAAAGTTAGATTCTTGTTGTTGACCTGCAAAAAGTGCAACACTCAATAATGCTATACGTATTATTGTTTTATATAGAAAACCTGATGCATAAACCAAAGATCAACCTTACAAACACCATAAATGCTGCACAAAATGATTTGATCAATGTGTCGCCTAAAAAAGATCCCGGTGATATGATAAAGGGCATGTTGCACTAAACGATAAACTTGCTCAATTATATAAGATGGTTGTTGAAGTCTTTCGCATAGACATTTTATTCTAATGGCAGCAACCTTTGAAACCTGTCAGCAAAGAGCACAATTTGGCATCTAGAACTTAAGGACAAAAGATGGAAATACATTTCTGAAAAGAAAAAAACCTTCTGAAAGAAAGCATTAACGACAGCATCAGCACAAGTCTCCCCACCACCTAGTGGACTTGGTCTTTGAGGACTATAAAAAGCAACGACAGTTGGGAGTGCTCCCATAAGCTTCCATAGAATGCTGTTTATAAAGTTGAAGGATTACCTTGCAAATGCTGACTGCAATGGTGGCTGAAAACGTTTTATGCAACTAAAAGCAGAAAATGCAGATGGCCTTTCCTTTACAGGAGACAAAAAACTGGGCAGCTTAGTTTTCTCGCCATGTTCAGATACATCAATACTGTTGGTTGCTGCAGGCAGCCTTTCAGGGGATGTACTTCCCAAGCCTTCATCTATATAGACACAGCACGACCTTTTAAAGACAAGATAGTGATAGTATACATTTTCCTGTGCACGTATAATGATACTAAGCATTCCAAAAGTAAGACATCTACAAGTATGTAGAAATATAGAGAAATGTTCTATATTATATTGTAAAGAAATCTATAAAGCAACAAATGGCGCAATAGATTCAAAGATGCATCTGCAAACCACCACCTTATACAAACATACAATCTACAGTACCTACCCCCCCCCCCAGACAGATGTTCCATAAGTTAATGCGCCAGCTTATACCTATTTCAGATCTATCATAAGCCCTCAGCTTGCATGATAGCCAGAGCCATCACCACATGAAAAACTACCAAAATAGATGAACAACACACCTGAGTTTGCTGACGGTTTTGATGACTGATGTCTACTCTGTGCACCGCTGGATGGTATCAATGCATCAAGTGATGGCATTGGGTCAGCTAATAAACCCAGCCGATTGATTTCTGGAGCCAACTTTGGTTTTGCAACAATTAAGGAATTATACATAGAGGATCCCTTTTCCCATGCCATACTCTCCAATAAACGTTCCTCTATATTGTTTAAATGACGTTTGAGCTCTCTGGGCAATGTTTCTTCGTTTCGCACAAAGCTTTCTATGATTTTGGTCAAGTCAAAAGCAGTTATACCAGTCGGTTCTAAAACGGCAGGGAAGGTCATTGTAACAGTTTTGTGAGAAGTTAAAACTAACTCTGCAGAGCATGCTATCATGCATCGATGAAACCTTTCATTAGTAAGAAGAGCAGTTAGATTTGTGCTGTGTAACCGTTCAGATTCTTTTTTACACATAGCACACAAGACTCTATAATACAGCTTCAGTGCCTCCAGTCTCCGTTCCTCCGCCCATGAGCTATCCATCATTTCTACACCTTCCATGCCTCCGACAATCTTGCGCTCTCCCATCCCCCGGCCTGGAAAAATGCCTTCTAGTAGAACTTGAGCTCTATAGATTATATCATTGCAAATGTCACGTTCACAGGATTTGAAAAACTGCCGCAGCTCCGCTGAGGGTTCTGGTGAAAGTGGAGCAATTACTGTTCTAAGCCACAAAGCAGTTGTCATAGCAGAAGTAACAGGTGTTGGCGGTGGCATTTTGCTACTTGGGAGATGCCCAATTTTCATTGGAGAAGAACAAGGAGATCCTGAAGAAACTTGGGAAGCCGAAAATAGAGACCCATTAGCAGGAGAAGATGGTTTCTGCGTTTTCTGCAAGATAAATCATGTATAACATTTTTAGAGCACACAAAAATGCTACTTCGCATCTGAAACCTTTGGGCTGTGCTACTTGCCTTTGGTGTGTCACATGAACTACTTGTGACAAAACTGTCATCGGTCATAAGAACACGCTCATCTAATCCTCCTCGACTATAATAAGCCATCTCATAATCCTTCTCAATTATTTCCAGATTTGAAGATATTGACTGATCATCAAGGAGGCCTTCAAAATATAATAAGCCTTCTGGAAATACAAAAATATAAACATCAACAACAAGTTTACGCTTTCCATACAAGAAAATCCACATGGACCAAGTTTTAACCTGTATTGATCCCTTGAAAGGTTTCTGTTGCAATGGACGGTATGGCTCCAGTAATCCCTTTAAAAATTACTCCTACCATGTTAAAAGTCTTTTCAAGCATTTTTTGGACATCTTCCTCAGACGCCTGATATGCGTTGCATACTGAGGCAACGATGTTGATACCTTCAGGACTCCGTTTAGCTAGTTAAAATACAAGGTACTGTCAAGCTACATATTCGTGAATTACAATAGAACAATATCTAAACTCACCAAATTTTGTGGTATCTTCCAATGTAAAATTTCTTAAAGATACAGGCATGTGCAGGATCATGAAAACCTGGACATACAGCAGTTGTAAGATGATAAACAAACCAATCTTTTGTGCTACTTCTTAAAACTGATGGTAAAAATAAAGGCTTGCTTACAAGAACAGCAAGTAGACCATGGGTGCATGTAATTAAGTCAGTAAACTGATTCAAAACATGCATCCTCATTGACAAAAAAAGAAACCAGCCAAACTGCATTTGAGGTGAAAATGATTTATCGCCAGGACTTCCAGTTTCTGAATTATCAGATGAGAAAAAGAAATCATTGTAAACTCGTTTGTAGTGGCTGCAAATCAAAGGAAAAGAAAAAGATCAGTTGTTAAAACCCACAGCAAAATCAAAATCATGGTACGACATGTCATAACAGGAAAACGACAGGACCTCCACTAAACAAACAATGAAAATTACACTGATTCCACCTATCCCTCATGCGCACCAAATAAGGACACGTCCCACTTACTTGAGTAAAATTATTAAATGCACATAATTGGCTTGAGCTTCCTTAACCTGATCACAAAATCATAATAATTAAACCAAATTCTAGCGAAGATAAAGACCACATGCATGTATGCACATTCCATAAAGAGAATACATTTAGTAAGTATATTACCTGCAGGCGTTTTTCCCAGTCATCTCCATACATGGCCTTTAAAGATGCTCCACATCTTGCTAAAAATTGAGGAAGCTCCTTAAAGAATTCCACTACACTGCTTGGCAAAAAAAAGGCAGTCATGAAAAAGGAAATGTATTTCTGTATAAAAGATCAAATTACCTCAAATTAGTGACTTGAAGGACTTGTGAAAATGTATAGCCAGCTCCTCTTTGTTGAGTCTCTTCTTCTTCTCCAGTAGGACATTTGCTCTCCAACATTTTCACAGCATACAAAACACAAGCAATCCACAATCGCTCCGTCTCTTCCATCTGATTCACAACAAGCCGTTCTAAGTTAGGAAAAGAAATAAATACACCTTACTTTATGCAAAAGTACTTACACTTCCTGTACCAATTGTACTTGTATGGGTTATGAACTGAGGCTCTGTTTCTCTAAATAGTTGCAAGGCTCGTTGAAGCCTATTCTCAACCAGATGTAAACCAACCTTCAGAAAGTATGCCATTTGATCAGCTCGAGGAAAGCACACAAAAGAAATAATAAATGGAATACCAAGCAATGATATCTCACCTTGCAGCGCTCTAAGAAACGATGCTCCAAGCCATCAAGAAATGCCTGTCTATCTGCACTATTTTTGAATCCTCTAACCGAAGCAACTGTCCGACTGGCAGGAACTTCTGATTGATTTGAGGCAGCAATGGTGCCATTTCCAAACACTTCGGGAAGGCTTGCTTCATTGCCTTTAAAATCTGACTTTTTAATATCGTCCACTAGCGAGCTTTGCTCGAGTTGCTTCTCATTCTCTGTACGCCCTCCTGAGACTGAATCCACCATCACTTCGTCCTGAATATCTGCTGTTTCGATGTCTCTAGCCATTTCAACTTTTTTCTAGGAAGCAAAACCAGCATCCATACTGAATCCACCCAGGAGTTCAAGTTTCAGAAACGATTTTTTCCCTAACGGTCTAAAGTATGTGACACAGGAACAAAAACACGTTTGTATAGACCATTGCGCAGATCATAACAGGAAAGTCAAGGATAAGGCGCCAAGATGCAAACTTTAAAGCTGAATACCTTATTAAAAAGTGTAATTATCCAGAAGAGAGTAATCGACTAGTATCTACTTTCTAACTGAGTAGTGTCGTCAAATCTTCTAAACCAACATCAAAAAGCACGATTTTATATTCTCAAACTAACAACTTAACAAAAATCGACCGGATAAGAAAGGCATAACTCTTACCGGTCGAATTATACATAAGTGCAAACTAGGACGATTTAGAAGGAAAAAACATCACCAGCTTCGGATTTGGCTGCCGGACTTAGGTATCAAACGATCGATGGCTCTGTCTACCGATCTGATGTGTTCTGCAGGGCAACTATCCGTGACCAGTGTCAGGGAAAGAGAGGGAAGAAACCGGAGGCGGGAAACATCAATCCATCAGTGAGACGGCTATGGGTCGATCCAATAATAACACGCCACGTCGGATCAATAAGGGTAAAAGTATGCCATGCTGTTTACTGCCGTAGGCAAGACGGCCGTAACCCTTGTGGCCGATTGGACGGTTCAGGTAAGAACGACAAGGAACGAACTCGACATACGGCAAAGATTGTATTGAAGATAATCAATGAGATACGTGGATGCCACGTAAGAGATCCACGTGGACCTTTGGAAGGTTATGGAAGCTTTCTGGTCACGCTTCCCGATTAATAAAAATAGCATCCAACGTGTTTTTTAAGGGATCTATAAATGGTGTTCTACGCGTCATGCAAGCATTGGGTCAAAAAAGTGTTATCAAACATGCACGTGTACGTCATTGCACCCTCGTTAGTTGAGCTTCTTTGATAACCATTGAGGACAAGGTTAGGTGTTCGCACATGGGCTCTATGATAGTTCGATATTAAAATATCTATGACAAGCAAAGCACATGCGCCTTTTTTAGGGCACAAAACACTTCCCTTTCTCAGGAAACGCCATTGCATCATGTTTTTTTTGTCAGTTCTATCTAGTTACATTAGTAATCCCTAGTTGTTTATGCAATTCGGACCCTCATTCCAAAGCTTTCGTGATACTCTTCTAGTAATATCACTGCCTCACATAGATCGCATGTTATTTGACAACAATTAAGGGGTAAAAGTGCTGACAGCTTCACCAATACTCTTCTTTTTCCTGATCACCCTTATTCTTTGGTAGGTAGGTATCTGACAACAAGTAAGGAATAAAAAGCTCAGAACAAGTCAGAAATAAAGAGCTCACAGCTTCTCTGATACTCTTTCTGGTCATTGTATTATGTGGTAGGGGAAAAATTGACAACTCTTTGGAATTGGTTGTAGCTTCCTGCTCTAAACTTATTACAATGACTTTTTCATACTAGAGTCTAGGATCCAAATCAGAAGAGTACATTTTCTATATCCATCCAAGACTAAATCATCAATCCCCTTGCTCACCATGTCCTACCTTGATCACCATAGATTGTGCTCATCACTTCTTCTTATTGTGTAGGGTGGGGATGTAGAATTTTGGGGCAGAAGGTTGGGTGATGGTGATGTCAGGATGACCTAATGTAACAACTCACAACTCATTTTGTGCTATCTGATTGTCTTTTATTGAAGACGTTATGTAGGAAAAACAATCTCACTTATTTTGATATTGAACACTTTTGAACATTGGAAGTGTCCTTCGAGGGTATGACTATATCATCTTGCACATGCATTATCAAAGCAACATGCACATCTTCTGCTAGATTCCTTCAAGGCACATTGAATACAATGTCTAATCTATGCATTTAGAATGTTTTGCTAAGGCTAAGGGGCAAGGCACAAGTTGCATTGGAACCTTCCTTGACTTGCACAGTGGCCTGTATCTTATTTTATTTATTATCATACCATCTTAACCCTGGTGTCCATTAGACGGCAAGCAATACATGTGGAAACAATGCACTAACCAAGGCCATTTGCCCCAAGATCAACTGCAATAGTGTTTATTTCGAAAACCATTTTGCATTATTTCCACTAAGCTTGAATATGGTTACTGCTATCCTGAGAAGAAGTGGAAACTTCCCCTCAACTCCGTAAGCATTGCGCACTTCATCAAACCTAATGTTTCCAAAAATATGCATGTTTCTCATCGACCATCACTTCTCCATAATAAAGGACAAAGGGACAAAAAAACTCGATTCTCCTAGAGAAAAGAAATGCAAGCGCACTTGTGAAATGAGCTTACAGTTATTTGTCATTGTCCTAGAAAGAATTTTTTGAGCTTACTAGAAAGTCATGTTCGACATGTACGAACATAGAATTGGCTTCACTTGTGAAAAGAGCTTACATTTTTTTGCCAGTATCCCATTACTAGATAGTCATGTTCACATACAAGAACATAGAATTTACTTCACGTTGATAAAATTTCATTTTAGGTCCCAAGGTGTTTGCCCACAAAGCAATTGATATCCTCTCTGAGACCAAGTTGTGGATACCCAATTTAATCTCTTATAGTTCAACATATTACCCATTCTTCCAGTTGTTCATACCAACCAGTGGTGCTCCCTCGATTCACTGAGAGTTTGTTATCTCCTTCTAAATCTAGATCCTTCTAAAATACAATAGGCATAAGGAATTTCATATGATATTTGTTGTCTCACATCAAATTCCTCCAAAGCTTTTATGTATATGTTGCTGGTATCTTGAGTATCAGTCTAAAATTCTCCTCACTTGTGTAGGATTGTCGACCTCATCAAATCTAATGCATCCAAGAGAATGCATGTTTTCATCTTCAACCATCACTTCTCTACAACAAAGGACAATGGGACAAAATCTCAGGTCTCTTAGATAGATATAATGCAAATGCACTTTGAAATGAGCTTATATTTTTGTAGGTATCCCACTACTAGATAGTCATGTTCAACATCTACCACCATAAGATTCACTTTTAGATTGATAAAATTCCATTTTTAGGCGCCAAGGTGTTTGCCCACAAAGTACTTGATATCCTCTCTGGACCAAGTTGTGGATAGCTAATTCAGTCTCATATATAGTTGCATATTTTAAATGAATTCGCCCTGGACTACCTCGGTTGTCGGATCCATCGTTTCTACAACCCAAGGTATCTATTGGAGCCTCTGGGCGCATCTCATTTTGAGAATATCACAAAAAATGGTTTGTCGCGCAAAACGTATATTTATACGGGCATTTTGCTATGGTTTTCATATGATTGTGTCAATGTATATATGTGAGGGTATAGCAGGTGTATTTATAGAGCGCGCAGTATGTTTGCATTGAACATGGTAAATTATCCATAATGGTTTTGCCCACGTATGTATTATTTTGCAGTATTTACAACAAAATACATGATGCTTTTACATGCAAGCATCGAGAGTCCTCATATTAGGGTTCGTCGATGTTTGCTCTGTTCGTATTAGGTTTCGGCCAACATCACGGTTTTACCAGGAGCGACCATCACGGTTTTACCAGGAGCGACCAACAGCAGTGCCGTTGGAGCAGGCCCACCACCAGCCCA
>JAANSK020287046.1:0-20206 GCA_011763485.2 Isoetes engelmannii | reverse complement strand
GCTTGCACAAACCTGACTGGATATAGATGATCTGATGTTTCTAATTTTCTCCTGCATTAAACTAAAAATTGTAGCATATTGTAGATATAGCTGATTGCTAATAAAATTCTTGGCCGTTCTCTATCGTAGCGAAACAACAAATGACAGGGAATTCTACCAAACAAAGAAGGATTGAACCTGATGTAATCACTCAACATGTGAGCAAGATTAAATTCCTTATATTTCAACGTGACTTTGGGACAAACAGGTCATTAAGCTTGGTCCCATGACCCATATTAGTGTCCGCCATGTCACATCTCCAAACACATCTGGACAGGCCTGCTCTCAGAGAAACGATTCTGGACATTATTACACGATTCTGGACATTATTACATGATCCAAGGACATGATCTAATGACATGATCTGGTGGCAGCTCAGATGGAATATGGCTTCATTTCCTACATCAAGTCCACTAGTTATCAGTTTTAATAATTATATCGGCAGTTACTGCATTACAAAGCAGGAAGCAGATGATTGAACCTTGCTCCATCTATTAAGGTGCAAGGTTTCCTTTGTGGATGGCACCAACTATGTAGCATGCACACAAACATCAAAAAGTTATACGTCTAACATCATGTCATGCATGTTGGCCTTAATTCTATCTAGACGTCATTGCTTTTGACTTGCATGAGAATCTGGGCCTATTAGCTCTAGTCTTTAATATTGCACCCATTATTTGTGTATTTTTGTTCATCACCTTAGAAAGTTCTTTCAAGTGGCTTTTGTTGGTAATAAGGACCAAGAAGAAAACTTGGCTCACGAAGAGACTGCTGAGATAAGAGTTCATTATTTTAACATGGGCATGCAGCCCTACATTGACTTGCAATTGTGGACATTCTGCTACGAGTAGATTTGCAAAATGATAGCTAATTAACAGATAAATGACATTGCTGCAGCTGGTAGAGCCTGCCTTATTAATGCTTTTATGAGTGTCTAGTTTTTTTTATACAATGTATATACGGCCTCGGTTGCTGCGTGTGTATGTGGAACCTGTTCATAGTGGTCAAAGCAAGGTCTATTATCATACTTGGTGGTGTAATTCTGTCATACGTGGTGGTGTAATAATTTGATTGTCCATGTGGCATTGCAGCTAGAATGCATGTGTTGCATGTGTTCCTTATTGGGCATGTGTTCATCTCCATCTTCATTCTTTATGTACAGAGGAGCACGGAATATGCCATTTTGAAGTATTTTCTTGATACAGCTAGTAATTATACACGGATAAACGAAGGTATATATCCATTCTTATGGTTTTGGGTTATCTGGTTGTCAAAGATTGTGTTCAAAAGCTGGGAACTTTAACTTGGAGAAGCCTCTGGTTCTACTCAATTCTTACTTTAGGATCAACTCGCTATAGGGAGCATCATTTTGTTGCTTTGGTCTTGGAACAATTAATTTGGGATAGTGGAATATGGGGTATAGTTCATTAAATTAGCTTTGTGATCTCAGGATTTTTGTTGTTTATCATAGCAAATGTTTGTAATAACAAAAGCTTGAGTGAAGTACTAGTTTGATCAGTCACACAATGCGTTGATATGCACTTGGGCAGGCAAATACAACATGTTAGAAAAGAGTTTCTCAATTTAAGAGATCATTAGAAGATTCAAAGCAAAACTATGGAACATCGTTTATGGCATGGTGACCATACCATTCTATGGAGATTAATGGAGAAACATATAACTAATGTTTTATTAGTTATAGTGGTTTTGAACTAGATAGTTGTAGTATTAGTAGCTATTGATGCACCTTAAAAAGTATTATGATGCCCCTTGATTAAAACGTCTATATTAGTGAAACTATATTCTTTATAATGAAGTCTAGATGTTATGCAAAAATAACGAGAACAATTCTAACAAGACTACATTAATAATGACTCTAGGACAGAGTGTGGTCTCTTACCATTAGAGGGAGAAGCCATGATACGATGTATCAGTTTTCTAAAAAATGTGCTCCATATGGATGACACCAGGCTCCTATACAAGGTTCTTTTAGCCAGCAAATAATATAGAGGGTGGTTTCAAGATGTCATATATTGGCTTGGAAGATGGGATATCCAATGGGAAGATGAAATTTTAATGGATAAAAATCTGAGACAATGGTTTATGACAAAGTCTAGAGAAAGATGTCATCACAACCTAAGACAAAGATGATTCTTTATAGACAACACATGGATCCTGGATTGGCAGTTGCCTAGTCCTTGAAGGATAAGTCCTTGAAGGATAACATCTCAATAAAGAAAAGGTATGCACTTGACAGAATTTGCCTTAGCTCACATCATTTGGGTGCGGAAATGGGTAGATAATCTCTCGATCTGAAAGATATTGCAAAGTTTGTGGTGAGGAAGAAGTGGAAGATGAAGAACACACACTACTCTGATGTGGGGCATACTATTTACTTCGTGCTCAACATGGTATTCAGTCTGAGGATCTCTAGACCTTCTTCTTCAAGGGAGGGGAGAAGACTGGAGCCTATTTACTAGAACTTCTACAATATAGAGAGATTTGTTTAAAAAGGTTGAATACCTCTTCTTGAAGAATAAGACATATTGAGTGAGAGAAGATGAGGATTTTGAGACTCATCTGCTCTTTTATAGCTGTATTTAAATTTGGATTGTCTTTTAGGCCTTTTCGGCCTCCCAAAGATTTAATACACTTCACTTCTCCCTCCCTCCCTCCCTCCCTCCCTCCCAATCGAGCAATGTAGTATGGTGTGCATTCACATGTCCAGTTGGATGCTGCCTACTGGCATGACGTTAAAAACTCTTCTTCTTGTTCTAAAATAATTGAGATGAAAGACCTCTAATAAGGAAATTGAGAGGAAAGACCCCTAATAGAATTGAGGTGATTTTCAATTGAGTTGGAATGAACATCTTTAAAAGAATTCAGATGAAAGACCTCTAAAATAAGATTTGAGGTGATTCCTAATTGAATTATAATGAACATCTTTAAAAGAATTAAGGTGGAATTTTTTTTCTTGAGATTGAGGCAGACATTTAATCTCAGAAAGGGAAGGATTGTTACGGTTTAAATACCACCTCGTGGGAGTGGCTTGAGGACAAGTAGGAAGTCAAGAGATGCACCTTTTTGAGCTACATTAGAATAAGTGCATATGGATAAGTGTACAATAAAACAAGTGTCCCATGACTAAAATGGGAGTGGCTTGAGGACAAGTAGGAAGTCAAGAGATACACCTTTTTGAGCTACATTAGAATAAGTGCATATGGATAAGTGTACAATAAAACAAGTGTCCCATGACTAAAATTGCACTACTGATACTGCTTCTCTTGGACTTCAAAAGCATTTCATTTACTAGGATTAAGGGTTTAGGACCATCTAGTACTCCAGAAGGAGCACAAGTTTTAGATTCCACTATCTCTTCAAAACATGGTAAGATGCGAGCCATGCAGGCCACACCATTCTGGTAGATGGTAAGCTCATGTGTCAAGCTTTAGTCTTGCTTTATTCCATATTTTTTTTATGTAGGCAATGCACAGCTACCTTCCTTGTCGGTATTAAGCACTGATGCTACAACTCAAATTCTAGATCAGGTATGCTGCATAGATGCTGCAATCCAAACAGAAGTGCGGGTGCCAGAATAGCAGATGTCACGTCAATCATACATGAGTACCCACCGGTAGGAGATTGTTCATGTTGACACACAGGGGCTAGAATTGTTTAGGCCAGGACAAGACAAATGTCCGAATAGTAGGAGTGCCAAAAAAAGATTCTTGCATAAAGACTGAGGAAGGGGCACAGTTTTTTACAGACACCATGCACATTCAAAGGCCTGACATTGTAACAGCCTGTAGAGTCAGGGCCCAAGGACCCAACCAGCCTCGACATATTATCGTGCAGTTCAGTACTTCACATGACATCTTGTACGTTCTTCAGCACGTGAGTCGCCTAAAGAACACTAATTTTTCTATCCAAGAGTATCTCACTCTGATAAAGCTGTCCAGGCGATGAGAGGATGTGTGTAAAGTGCGAGAGGATAGGCTACAGAAAAAATAGGCAGTGTATAGAGGAGTTACATCTATCAGTGGCCTCAGAACCCCTGGTTGAGTTATCTTTAGTGCCTTCAACATTTATGTTCTATATGTTTTTGTTATGCCCCCCGATTTCTTACATTGGGCTTATGCTATAAGGAGCCCCAAAAAGTAATCAGATTGGAGGAATTACTGCACAGACCCATTCTGATGAACTAGAAATTACTTTCTACTATTCCATGGCCCACTGTGGTCTCCGTGGACATACATTTTACCTACCTGCCTACCTAGCTATCTGTCTGTCTCGTAGTGTGTCAAAATTTCTAGTTTAAAGTTATTCACGTGGTTAAACTTTTCACATGGTGACAAAAAACTTAATAATATTTATTTTCGACAGACAGACAGACAGACAGACAGAACGCAAATTGGTTGTGCATATCTAAATTTATTGTTTTATAGGAAAAAGTTGCTCTAGACCATTTTATTGAACAAATTTTTCTCAGCAAATGCATTATCAGACATAATAAGTGTGAGGTTCAAATTTCCATCAATTTTGCCTCATGGTCCGCTTTCCCTCTCTATTCAGTGAAACCTATTCAACTCTGGGTGAGATTTGACTATGATTTTATAAGATGTCGATTTCTTATTTAAAACCCAATATAATTTTACCATGACAGAAAGTTGCCATTGCAATGTATTCCACTTGCATGGAAGTTAAAATTCAAAATATGCAAGGACGACCAATGTTTGTTAGCCCTAAAAATAATAAACTATTCCTTCTTCAAATGTCAGATGTCGCGACGTGGATCTCCAATTTTTTTAGCACGTTTGCACAAACACGAGTTGGCACTTTAAAGCAATTTAGTCATTTCTCGTTTTTCTTTCTTGTCTAGTTAATGTGTCTCAGATGGCTCAATCCTTGTCGAATCTAACCCCTATTAAGAAGAAAAAGAAGAAGAACTAGCAAACTAAAAAAGTAATAGACCTATAGTAGTCGACCTTAATTGAATCTCTTCCTCTTTTAATAGGCAACTCACATGGTGCCTATTTTGGCCCTGCACTGAAAAGCAGTAGGGCCTTATTTCAGCTGCTACCTCTTCCTTCCCGCAATGCGCCGTGGACAACGTGGGAGCTGAGGCTCCTAAACGAGGCTGGAGCTGAGGCTCCTAAACGAGGCTGAACTTTTCAATTTCAGCACTGGGTCAGCATGGTTTCAGCTGCCCCATCGTGAATTATTCATGTGTGTCCCCCATAAGATAATGTTTTATGGTCATATCACATGGCACATCCCATAGGGACATAGGGCGGTCCCTCCTTTACCCCTTGGAGGTCTTGTGTTCAACTCTCTTGTGAACTATGAAAGAGTAAAAATAAACATGTATAGACAACCAAATATATGATCATTATATGGTGTCCACATTACGGGATGATGATAAAGGTGAGATTTGGGATTTTATCTCCATCCCATCTAATATTTTTCTGTAAATTTTTTGAGTCTTTAATATAATATGTATCGTTTATTTAAAAAAAAAAGAGATGCTAACTCCACTGGGGTTGCTCCTTGGAGGACCTATTGATGCGTTTTTTAAATAGGTATTGATACAATTGTCATGAACCTAACTGAAATACACGAAACCGAAATACACGAAAACTACGTACAAAAATATAGAGGTGAACGCCAAGATCTGGCAAGAATTTTATTATTGAGCTAGAATACAATGGCCCGAAGGTGCTCAAGAGTACAGAACAGGAGTGCAAAGGCCCGAAGGCGCTCAGGAAAACAGGACAGCCACTGAGAGGGTTCAAGACTGGCGTTGAACCGGAATAGCTTGCCAAGAGTGGGGCTCCGCTATATATACCCGCACCAGCGGTCAATATTCATATGGTCGTCACACCATCCCCCTCCTACGACGGCGTCGGGTGGGTCGGACAGGAGCCTGAGTACTGAGGCTCGTCTTGTCGGGATAACGCCTGTGGAACTCGGCAATCTTATCAGGCGCATTAGCCACATTCTCTGCAGGTTCCAGGTTCTATCACTTGGTGAATATCTTGCCCAATCAACCAGATAGGCGACGCCGCAAGAACTTGGAGTCCAGGATTTCACGGACCTCGAATTCCTCATGATCATCAATCTCAACTGGTGGTAGAGGTGGAGGTACGCGGTCTAGAAAAGGATTTGTCGTATAAGGTTCCAGTAGAGAGACGTGGAACACTGGGTGGAGTCGTACTGATGGCGGAAGCTCCAACCGAAAAGCACGATCCCCTACTTGTGCAATGATCTTATATGGACCCAAACAGCAATAATCCAACTTATCACAAGGGCGCGTTGTGGGCAGGTCGCGGTGCAGGAAGCCAAACAAGATCTCCAACTGCAAAATGAGGAGCATCCTGGCGATGCCGATCTGCATGGTGGCGGTACCATTCCTGGGCCTGGAGAAGGTGCCCCTGAAGATCATTATGGAGCTGGCGGAGCTTCTCAAAGCGGGCCTTGGCACTGGGGTTAACTGGATCAGAACCTGTGGCAATGAAAGACCAGCAAGGATGGGTGCCGAAATTCACGAAGAATGGTGTATGCCCGGTGGAAGCATGGACTGAACTGTCATAAGCAAATTCAGCCAAGGGGAGGCAGCTAACCCAGTCATCCTGTTGAAAATTGATGAAGGACTGCAAATACTGCTCAAGGGTTTGGTTGGTACGCTCTACTTGCCCATTAGTTTTCGGGTGGTGCCCTGAGGAAACAGAGTGGTTCACGCGCAAGAGTTGCAGGAGCCGTTTCCAGAAACCGGCAACAAACTGAGGGCCGCGATCACTGATAATGGTATCCGGCAAGCCATGGAGTCGGGCCACTTCTCAAAGCAAAGGATCAGATGTACCTTCACTCGTGATGGATGTGCTGCATGGTATGAAGTGCGCCATCTTGGAAAAACGGTCAACAACCACCAGGCGTCATGCCCCTGAGAAGGCAGGAGCTCGACAATGAAATCCACTGAGATGCTCTTCCATGGTCCATCTGGAACTGGCAAGGGCTGAAGCAGACCATGTGGAAGGTGCTTGGGAGTCTTCGCCCGGCAACAGGTGTCACAGGAGCGTACAAACGCCTCAACAGTGCGTCGGAGGCCTGTCCACCAATAATCCCGGCCAATGAGTTCCAGAGTCTTGGGAAATCCAAAATGGCCGGCAAGAGGGGAATCATGACAAGACTGCAGCACTTGAAGTCTAGGGGCACCATCAGGAACATACAGAAGTCCATCACGGAACACAAGCCCATCTCGAACTTCAAACCGATCGAAGTCCGACCGTGTCTGCTCGGGGGGATCGCCACTGCGATCCTGGAGAGCAGAGACCACATTCTGAGCCAATGGGTCGGAGGGAAGAGCCGTCTGAACTGACTCCAGCAGAGCAGAATCATGGGGCCTCTCAAACAGGGTAATGGCCATCAGCTACAAGCGGTCGGGCCCTAGCACAACTTGTGACTGCTGATCAAAAACGAGATCCCCCGGCTTGGGCTCGAGGCAGGAACGCCGAGATAAGGCATCTGGCTTTCCCTGGAGTGCCCCGGGCCGATACTTGATCACAAAGTCTACGCGTCACAACACTTGCATGTGCCACCGCGCCTGATGCTGGTTGAGAACTTGGGCAGACTGAAAATACTCCAGATTCTTGTGATCAGTGTAAACTGTGACCTTGTGCGGGGATCCCTCCAAGAATTGCCTCCATTTCTCAAAGGAATCAACTATCGCCATCAGCTCCTTGTCATAGATGGGATAGTTGATCTCGACAGATGGGAACTTCCGGGAATGATAGGCAATCGGATGCAACTCATGATCACCCCCCTCCTGTGACAGAATACCCCCAAGAGCAAAGTCAGATGCACTCGCTTCCACCACATACGGACGTGAAGGATCCGCATGGGCAAGGACTGGTGCCGAAGTAAAAGCATGCTTTAGGGTCACAAATGCCGTTTCTGCTTCCACACTCCATTCAAAAGGCACATCCTTGGACGTGAGACGCGTCAAAGGAAGGACAATCTCCGAGTAATCCTTGATGAAGCGGCGATAGAAGTTGGCAAACCCCAGAAAACACTGGATATCCTTGATTGAAGATGGTGCTTCCCAGTCAAGCACTGTTCTGACCTTCTCTGGATCCATAGAGACACCGTGAAGAGTGATGCAATAACCCAGGAACTCGACATGGTCTTGCTCGAACTGGCATTTCTCCAACTTGGCATACAATCCATGTTCGCGCAGCTTCTGAAGAACCATTCGGACATGCGCCTCATGTTCTTCCAGGATCTTCGAATAGATCAGAATGTCATCCAGGTAGATGATAACAAAAAAACAGGTCGAGAAACTCGCGAAAAACATCATTGGCCATGTGTTGAAAAACTGCTGGGGCATTGTTAAGGCCGAAGGGCATGATGGTGTACTCAAAATGGCCATGCCGGGTCCGGAAAGCTGTCTTCCATTCATCACCTTCTCTGATCCGGATAAGGTTATAGGAACCGCGAAGATCAATCTTGGTAAAATACTGTGCGCCTTGCAGCCGCTCAAGCAATTCCGGAATCAGAGGCAGAGGATACCGGTTGCGAACTGTGATTTTGTTGAGCCCCCGGTAATCTACAACCAACCGCAAAGAACCATCCTTCTTGAAAACAAAGAAGATTAAGGTGCACCTGCAGGTGACTGAGAATGCCGGATAAAGCCTGTTGCAAGATTTTCCTCAATATACGTGCGCAGGGTCTCCAACTCTGTTGGTGATAAGCCATAAATGGGACCATAGGGTGGAGTCGTCCCCGGTTGAAGATCAATGGGATAGTCATACGGACGATGCTCAGGAAGCTTGCTGGCCTTGACCTTGTTGAAGACGTCGAAGAAATCTTGGTACTTGTCGGGCAGAACTGGAACAGATGTGGCAGGAGTTGAACTGGTTGCCGGATGAACTTGAATTGCAAACACCGAACTGGGATCTTGTCTTCTGGATTGAACAAACTTCTGCAGCGAGATTGTTGAGATGCGGAGCCGAGAACGTGAAGAAGACTTGGGAGGATCGCCATCGCGATCCTGGTGAGCAGGAACAGGTACAGGTACAGAATCAGGAACCGAGACGGAAACAGGAGCAGGAACAGGAACTTGATTTGAGACTGGAACAAGGACTGGGACGGAGACCGGAACAGGATCGTGAGTAGGAACGGAAGCAGGAATCAGGGTAGGGTGAGAAACAGAGGTATGAGCAGATGCAGGAACCGGAACTGGGGCAGAGTCAGGAACATGGACGGAAACTGGGACATGACACGAAGCAGAAACATGATTCGAGTTGTGGGCCGAGGTGAGGTCAGGAGCCCATGAGATTTTACGGGACAGAGATGGAAAAACAGAGGCAGGATTTATCAGAGGATCAGAACTGGGGCAAGAGCTGTCAAAGCGAAATGATCTGGAGCGCCAGTTAATCTGTGGATTGTGCAACTCGAGCCAAAGGAGACCCAAGACTACAGGCGCATGCGGGCTAGCAATGAGATTGAAGGAAATGCTACAAGATGCTCCCTCGAACAGAAGCCAAATAGGTGCAGTACATTCAGTGACTGCGCCCGAGGAGATCTCACGTCCATCAACCACAGGGGATGCTCAACTCCGCTTCTAAGGATGGCGTGCTTGAGAGCGAACGCACTGTCCATAAAGCAAGCATTTGCACCACTATCAAGATGCGCTGATGCTTCCAACTTCTCGGCCTCTGACTCCAACACCACAGGAATGAAAAACTACTTATTGACCTTGTCCGAGGGGATAAACCCCTCACTGCATCTGGATGGAGCCTGAGAAATGACGATCAGCCGACGAGAAACTCCTACTCGGAGTGGCCGCTGAAGTTTTCCGGCTGATTTGGGCGCTTGACTGGGCACCCACGAACCATATGCCCAACCCCACCACAATAGAGGCAGAGGTTGGCTTCCCTTTTGCGCTGCTTCTCGGCCGCCGACAAGGGTCCCCGAATTGCCCGATCAATCTGCATAGGCACTGGACCTTCTGGCCTAGATGGTGGTGCAGGAACTGTTGTGACTAGTGTGGAGCTAGGGAGACATGTTGACTCGGCCTTTCTTGCCTGCGCTCGAAAAGACGGTTGTCACAATGAACCGCAAATTTGATAGCTTCCCCTAAGTTCTACAGATCCTCCATGCTCAACAACATGTCCTTGACATCCTCCCGCAAACCCCTTCGGAAACAGTCCCGTAGGGCAACATCGTCCCAAGCAGTATCAATTGCAATCTGGCAGAACTCAGACGCATAAACTGAGGCTGGGCGTGATCCTTGCCTGAGGTTACTGAGCCGGGTCACTGCTGTCCACTGCCGGTCTGTGTCTCCAAAACAGCCTTCGAGCTCAGCCGTGAAACTAGCAAAGTCCTGTAACTCGGGTGCTTGCTTCTCCAACAAGGGAGCAAACCAACTGAGAGCCGGCCCCGTAAGCAGAGACTCGACTAAACCTACTTGCTCCTGATCTGTGGGATACCTGTGAGGGTGAAGCTGAATAACAAGTCGAATCTGATTCAAGAATCCGCGAAGCTTGGACCGGGTACCGTCAAACTTCTCTGGCAAACTGATCTTTGGCTCTGACAACTTCCTTCCAGAGCTGGAGGCGGACTCATTGGAGGTTAGCCGTTCCCTAAGCTCTTGATTATCTTGCTGCAACTGCTGACAAATCTGGGCAAGCTGTTGCAGCTGCTGTGCATATGATGAAATTTCTCCCATGGGGACTGACAGCAACAAAGACTACTCAGGAGAATCGCCCTGGCGACCTGGGTGAGCAGGGCAGAGCAAAAATGTACAAAGCGAGCGCAGAAGAATCGCCTTGGCGATCTGGCGGAGCAGAGAAGAGCAATTTGTTTTATTTTTTTTTTCAAATTTTTTTCCCCATCCAAAACGGCTAAGGAGGATTGTGACCGCAATCCTAATGAGCAAGAAACTAATATTTTTTCAACCAAACATGCCTAGCAGGATCACCACCGCGATCATGAGGAGCAGTACAATACAAAAGAAAACACCTACGTGGTCTGATCGGCCGCAGGTGTGAGCTTCCCAAGTTGATTCACGGACGAGCTCCAAGCAGACCGAGACTGGTAATGGGATTCCGGTTCAAACTGTCATGAACCTAACCAAAATACACGGAACCAAAATACATGGAAACTACGTACAAAAATACAGAGATGAACGCCAAGATCTGGCAAGAATTTTATTATACAAGAGAGCAAGAATACAATGGCACGAAGGCGCTCAAGAGTACAGAACAGGAGTGCAAAGGCCCGAAGGCGCTCAGGAAAACAGGACAGGCGCTGAGGGGGTTTAAGACTGGCGTTGAACCGGAATAGCTCGCCAAGAGTGGGGCTCTGTTATATATACCCGCACCAGCAGTCAAGATCGCGACACCCCAACGGCCGAGATGGCGCGAGGAGTCATCCATGCATGCTATCCGTGTGACGACCGTATTAGACAATATTCGTATGGTCGTCACAACAATACTAATATAATGTCTTAAGATAGAATATACAAGGTATCGAACATTAGCCCTGACCATAAAAGGAAATTCAAGTGATATCGGCCCATTTGAAAAATGTCAGTATGTTTGGATGACATAACGTTTTTTTCTCAATAACTAAGGGTAGGTTCACACCATAGGATAAAATTTAGTTAAGTTAAAAAATTTAGTTTAAGTTTGGTTCACACATAAATCTGTTAGGGTTTCTATTAAAAATGCGGGATTAAATTTTAATTGTGTTGGTTATGTTAAAAATTACTTTAACTCCTGTTAAGTTAGAAGTTAACAATTTTTTTAACTGCACACGACATTTATAACACTAAAATTTATCCCATGGTCGTGAGCACGATTAAGATCCGTTAAAAATTCGACGTGGTAGTGTCGAAAGTGAAAACTCAAAAGAGAACGTCGAAGTTGAACTACATCGCCCAAGCGAGCTAGCGATCCAGGCACGATACTGCAGCCGTCTACCCAAGAAGCTATCCAGGATGTCGAACCTATCCATGAAGAGGAAGAGTCTGCTACAGGTGGGTATTTCTTTTTCTTTATCATATTTTTTTTTTCTTTGATAAACATTCTTTTTTCCTCTCTTTTTGTTATTAAATGTTGGGGCTGGTGGAGGAACTGGATATGGTTGGAACGAGGCAACTAAATCCCTCTGGCTGTGCACTTCATCTGCAATGAACGATGATCAAAGGCAGAAAATTAAATGAAAGAAAAACAATGTGTTGGATTATCATGTGTTCATTTGCAATGAACAGAGTAATGAAAGGCATGTTTCATGTGTTTGAAATGATCAGAGTCCAGTTTGCACAGGTCCATTTGATGTTGTGAAGATGTGGTTGATGGTTCAGAGCAAGCTTCCTGCACTACACATAAACGAGCAAGACTATCACTTGCACTACACATAAACGAGCAGTTCACTTGGCTTTCCTCTG
The DNA here is from genome assembly GCA_011763485.2 of Isoetes engelmannii. Taxonomy (NCBI): domain Eukaryota; kingdom Viridiplantae; phylum Streptophyta; class Lycopodiopsida; order Isoetales; family Isoetaceae; genus Isoetes; species Isoetes engelmannii. Next base: position 7,719 of record JAANSK020287046.1, on the reverse strand, counting down.
CCAAAATCGGCTTTCAATTTAGAATACCCTTCAAATAAATCTCAGCTCCCCATCCAGTTCAATCCGCAAATCCTGAGTCTTCTCCTCCAGCCCTAGGGTTTACCCGGTCAACCCAAAAAAGAGATTTTCAGGGGTTTTTTCGATCTGTACTCCTTTGTGTAGGTAGGTTTTTGCAGAAACTCATTTTATGAATTCCTTTTCTTATGTGCTATTTATCTGTTTGGAAGTGCTTATTTCCGAGGAGAGGAAGGACATCATACAAGGCTATTGCATCAACATGAAAGGCTGCTCCGTGGTTTTACAGAACGTTTATCCTCTCTGTGCACGGATTGGAATATGCTACACATTTGACACAACGACAAATACATATTATATAACTAATCCATTTAAAAAGCCTATGAAACGGTGGAAGGATAATTAAGCAACAAAACAATGTAGAAGAACTTGCAATCAAAAGATCGATTGCTCCAGCCATATTGCACCAGAGTGCCACGGTCTTCACAATTGTTTTAGTTTTAGACTGCATTAATATTTCTGGGCACATAATCTCATGTCTGTTAAATAAACCAATGTTAACTTAATCCATACAGGTGGTAATTTCCTCTACATTTGTTAAGTAGTCGTCAATAACTGTTAATTATGATCGACATGAGCATAACATTTGCCATGATGTTTACTTTGGCCATCCTTATTGCTGTGAAATACATGTACAAATTGTGACAATCAAAAACTTCCTTATTGGTCAGCTCTACATCACCTCATAAAATTGGAATGCTTGCTTCAAGTCTAGCTACTCCACTTCGTCTACAAAGAATGCTTGCCTGACTTTGCTTCCAAACACTTTCAAAATGCCTCCTATTTGTTCTTTAGCTTGAGAAAGAGATTGCAATTTTAGTATTGGATGCCAGGATGAGGAATGCATGGTCGCCCACAAATATAAAACTTGAATCACAGAGCATATTTCGTACACATGACTATATGAAACCTGAATCACAGAACATACTTTATACATATGACTAATTGGGGATTCGTCCGGAATGGGATAACTACCATCTCACTCTCAAAAAGGGAAAAATGCAAATCAGGTTGCCTGGCTGAAGATTTGTACGAAGTGACAATTATATCGCAACGCCTATACCCTGGGCAGACAACAGAGAATGACACCTTTAATAGAGAATGACACCTTTAATAGAGAACAACACCTTTGGCATAACAATGTTTTAATGGAAAGCGTATGGCATATTGAAGCTTTTCCTGAAAAGAGTTAACTAGTAACAGACTTACGGATCTTGGGAACTAGACAATGTATATCCTCCATGCTATTTAGCTACCTACATAATAGAATCAAATAATCAGGTTATCTAAAGAATCAAACTATATTAAATCTGTATGACGAGACCTATAGCTGCTACACGATGTTAACACTTGTGGATGAAGTATATCTCATGCAATCCAGAGCTTGTGATAGAGAAGCAGGAGAAGATAACTAATTTTACAAACCTGAAGGGAGGGCTAAGACAACCCATGTACAAACCAAAGAACATTAGAATCGGTCGTCTCTGGTCATATGCAATTTTCTTTTCTTTGCTTTCCTCCTTGCAATAGCAAACGCAAACAATAGAATTGTTGACATGAAGAACCATGCAAGAACATGAAGAACTATGCCAGAACAGAATCTGCATAACAACCAATCCATCTCCAAAAGACCAGAACAAACCAAGGCAACATATCGTAAGTGATTTCATGAAAACCTCTCTCCAGAGTTTTTATCTTCGTGTTCATAATCTACACTGTATTTCGACTCATGGAAAGCTCTGTTGTCTCCAGGGATCTATACACAAACAATGGCATGAGGCTCAATGCTTCACAGCAAAAGAAAAAAGGCAGAACCAAGTCGGAGTAAGCACGCAAGAGCCGTAATCCGACAAAAGCAATAATCCGCTCATGATGGGTAAAAGGCTGCAAATCGATCCTAACATATGCCTAAGATGAAACAGAGATAGAAAACATGCCATTGATTTGCTACACAGTCATGTAAAATGCTTTAATATTGGAGGGCGATCAGTTGAATATTAAAAAGCGATCCAACCAAGCTGCTCGTCCGTCCTGCCATGTAAATGAAGAAAGCTTCAAAAATATGGCCTGAATCTTGCTCAAGGATCTAGAAAACATGAGGCCAAATACTTCTTTTGTTGCACTGTTCTTTCATTATCTTGTTCTCACAAACAACAAATTGATGCAGCACACGATTAGGACAAATGATGCAGCACACAATTAAGACATTCTATTTTCAGTTTCAGCCGGATATTCCTTGAAAAGGAGATTGCATGTTTTGCAAGCATCTAAAAAAGCACAGTTACATTCTATCTTCAGTTTCAGCCGAATATTCCTTGGAAAAGGAGATTGCATGTTTTGCAAGCATCTCAAAGCACAGTTACATTCTATCTTCAGTTTCAGCCGAATATTCCTTGGAAAAGGAGATTGCATGTTTTGCACGTACATCAAATCACAGTTACATTCTATTTTCAATTTCAGCCGGATATTCCTCGAAAAAGGGATTGCATATTTTGCATAATCACAGAACTCTTGCGCCTGCGAATTAGGCTTCGGCTTCAGCTTGTTGTTGGCTTCGGGCCCATAAATCAATCCTCTTCTCGCTGCATGTCATCCTATCCTAGAAATTTGTTTGGAACTTGGGCGATTTGCTTATACAATGAATTCCTTGTAGTTATTACACTTAATCATAGGAGCAATTTCCCTACAGTAGTTCTCTGCCTTAAAAAGAGAGCTGGCTCTACTCCGCAGAAACTCGCTTATGGATCTCTTCTCATATATGCAAATATTCATGATATAACTTCTTACGAAATTGTTTGTATGCACGTACCTTGATAATATCCATTTCTGTTTGGAAGTACTTATTTCCGAGGAAAGGAAGGACATCATACAAGGCTATTGCATCAACATGAAAGGTCAGATGCTCCGTGGTTTTACAGAAGGTTTATCCTCTCTGTGCACAGATTGGAATGCACCCCTGCGATAAAACGCCAGGCATGCAACACAGGGCAGCATCTTAATATGGCACACTTTTGGGGCTTTAAATTGAAATTGTACATTCAAAAGAGCCCGGGAATGTGCATGATAAATTATGCACACAGACAGATAAACAACCTTCTGAAAAAGAAAAAGAAATGCCAGCAACTACCTTTGTCAAGCAAAACTTCACTAATCGGGCAAAGCAAAACCTTTCACAATTTAGCAATGACAGTAATCACCTTACAGTACTCACCTTACAGAGAAGAGCTTGCTTCCATTGTTCAGACAAAAACCGACTTTTTGAAGCAATCAAAACAGCAAAGATCTTATGACTTATAGCTTGAGATTGTTGCAATCAGGGAAAACTAAAACATAACAATGACTCAGTGTGGCGAAATAGGGTTCGAATGCCAAAGTGATTCCACACTACTAGTTCAGTAGAGGGAGCTTGTTATCATCATTGTCAGAATGCAATTGAACAAAGAAAAAGAAACTCACATACATGAATTGGTCTCAGATATCCAAGGAAGGTTAAAGCCGCATCAGCACTCAAGCCTGGCAGGCGAGAACTCTAGGGCGGCCACTGCGAATGTTTGAGAAACAAGCCTTAGGATTATCATCACAGACCAGATAAATTAACACCATAAGCATGCATCACAGATTTATAACTATCTAATCGAAACCGGAAACAGGACGCACGATGCAGAGAACCGGGTTTGCGCCTGCCTATGTAAGTCTTGAGTCCAACCTAACCCTAACCCTAAGCCGCGCCTCAAGTGAAATCAATATATTTTTTGTTATAAATGGTTTTTCATGTGTGAGCGTTTTTTTATTTCGGTTGCCCGAAGGGTAAACCCTTTCCTTGATGGGCCGATAGTGGATTTTTGGGTTGGACGGCTGAGATGGGTCGGGGTGCGTGGTTGGATGGTCCAGATGATTTGTCCAGCTGCCTTCGGCAGGTAAAGGTTAGGTTGGCTACCGTCGATTAGCGTTAGGCATCGTAAGCTTTGAATCTGGTCGTCTCCTCCCACCTTCCTCTTCCTATGATCCATTCCGGCAGTTATATTTGCTGGTCGAACCCTTTGTAAAATTGGGACCTTTGAGAGACACAGAAATGGTCGGGCCTGCGGATCCCTTGGAGCTTCCGAACTTGTGGTATTCCTTTCCGTTGTCCTCACAGTGTATGGTATTGCCCAGTTTAAAGAAGATGGCCCCTCCATAGCTCCTTCTCTGACCTTCATTGCTGGAGAAAACAAGATGATAAGTTCTAGACTGTCGAGGGTTGAGCCAATTTCGTCAGAGTGTTTTTCTCTGGTGGCTTGCCCGGTGTTGCCTGGACTTATATCTGCTTGTTCGTTTGTTTGCTTCTTCTGCTAGATGCACCATTTTTTGACAGAGTTATGCAAAGGGGTCCTTGAGGCATGATTCTGCATAATTTTGAGCTCAAGGGCCCACAACGTGTAAGCACATTTTTAATAGATGCATTTGAGTGCAATTAAACCTTTTCTATCGAATTTTGATGTCGGCATGACAGCGTCACTCGATACAACCCCTTTCTTCTGCATTCCTAATCTTTAAAATTTAGCTATAATTCTTTGGGCTTTTGGCAAAATAGGGTTTCTCATTCTTATTGAAGGAGGCAAAGTGGTTTTTAATATCTCCGGGACTCATTGTTGAGGGATTATATAGGGCTGCATATAGGGCTTCACAACGAAGGGGCTTTGAATCGTACATGCAATTCCTTTTGCAAAAAAGAGGGCGCCTTTTCGTTTATGTATGTTGAATTCATTTTTAGAAACCACAGTCTGGCTAGAGCTGCCTCCATTTCCAGACTTCCAACAAAGCTTTTCTCAGTTCAGTGAGTGCATCTGCCACGAGCGACGGTGCCATCGGCGAATACCCACTGAGGAACCGCCAGGTGGCGAACCTTCCCTTATACATCAGCCCACCTAAAAAATAGGCCAGTTTAGGCAAATTAGGTGGTATTGTTCCAATTACAGCAGTGTTGGAGAGCGCATCAGGAAGCTCTCTGGCTATGATTGACTCTGGCTTCTACCCTCTCTTATCCTCTTTGTCCTTGCATTCTTACCCTATAACGTTCCTTAACCACCCCGGCCTAACCAACTGACCAAAACATCCGGATGTTTATGGGAAATCCATCCCACCCTCTTATGGTGGTATTAGGAAACGCCACACCAAGATCTAATCGAGCGGTCTCCCATGGGTCCGTTATAATCTCTCTCACTAGAACTATGCTCGTCCTCGAGCATCACAAGACCATAGACCACACCATCCAATGGTGTCCAAGACCAAGCCAAGACCATACCATCCAATGGTATCCAAGTCATACATGCCCCCATGGAGACTTGAACTCGAGCCCTGCTCTGATACCAACTATAACATTCCTAACCGACATGCCCTTAACCAACTGGGCAAAACCATCTAGACGTTTATGAGTAGTCGCTTCTACTCACTTATGCCGGTGTCTCGGGAACGCCCCACAGGCACATTCAAGGATCGAATACTTGAGCGGTCTACCATGGGCCCATTACAGAAACGTAGAGTATTGAGAATAAGGCTAAAAAGAGCAGAGCATGGTAGGATTATTGTAATTGTCGTTGGCTAACATGGACTGCAGATATTTCGAGTTATGACATGGGGACTCGAACACATGAAGAGGGAATAAATGATGTTTATCAATATGTGACACCTGTTCTCCTTGAGGAGGATCTGAGAAGCTTATGGGGGCTTCTAGCATGGTCATGGCGTGGAGCCAAGGGGCTAATGATAATAATACATAAGGTAAGGAATGGGTATTTCCATAGAATGGGAAGTTAACATACATAATGGTCTTAGCAACTAAATTATCTAGCCAAGTGGTGTCCCTTATGGGGGAAAATGGTTTTAGGAATTTACCGCAATCCATAGATGATGGTATGTTCATGCAAATCGTAGAATGGAAATGTGGGTTATCATGACACCTCAGAATGAGCTTTCCTTATGGGGGGAATGCTAGACTTCTATGTATTCATGTCTGTTGATATATCTAGAGATGGTATATGCTTGAATGACAATGTAGTCACGGTTACATTATGTTAGCATGCTCTTGTTGAATATCTGATATCATAATGTGGTAAAACATGAATGTCATATGTTTTCTATGATATTATTGCAAGTGTTGGCATTGTTCTATGTTGTCCTTGGTAAATGCGAAAGGGCTTAGAAAGTCCAATTGCGTGGGAAAAATTTTGGAGTATGAATGAATATAAGTTAGAAACACCAGTTAAAGCGGGTAAACTGCAATTGCATGTTAATTATACATTAAGGTTAAAGTATGTAACCAGCATATTCTTGGAATATATCAGCATATGTTTAGAATATTCTCACCCACCATCAAAGCGAGGCAATGCAAAATTGTTGTCCTTCTCCTACTATTACTATTCTTTATTACACTTCTATCTTGCATAATAAGAAACATTTAGTGGTGCATCATGTTAAATGTATCCTTAAGTACATGATACTGAACTCTTTGTGGGTTGCCCAAATGGCAAACCCTTAGGAGTTGGGCTGGTAGGATATTCTTAATCGTATTATTGGATGTACCATCTTCATGTACGTATAATATCCTTTCACATGTACCTTTAGGTGGTGTATTTTGTAGTAATGACGCTCATCAAGATCTAACTCATGGTTTTGTAGTAGAGAAGGATAGATGCACAATGCTTCTATTTGCACTGTGAGGAGTTGATCGCGCGTATGATGTTTTTCACCAAGGTAGTGCTTGGAAGGCAGACTTCTAGATAAAGCATGTTGAATCCAGGGTTTTGAATGGCTTCACACAATTGCTTCACTCGATCATCCCCTATGTCAGTGCTCCAAAGACTTAATCCTGTCATGAAACCAGAACATATAGCTTGCTTTATTGAATTTATATTTTTAGTATTAGTCACACAACATCCTTAAGATCTACATGGCATTGATGTTTAAGACTCGTCATGATGCTATCCACTCCCTTTTGACCGATTATGCAGTTTCATATCTGCAACAATTCTACTCTGCAATATTCTCTTGCTAATGCGTTGCATAGAATCTCCACAGTTTCCTTGCACTCTGTTTCTTTCCAGAATTGGATCTTTTGCAACTGGTTGAAACCTTTGCCCATGGCATCTATACATGAATCCAACTCTCCACTCATTAGTCCGGGAAGATAAAGCCATAAGAAGTTGATACCTCCTTCATTTTCGTGCAACAAAGATCCCAACTTGCACCATTCTCCTTTGAATACGTTAATATCATCTCTATCGATTGCTATTTTGGAATCCCTCAATTTTTTACCTTTTCTCCTGTGATCTAACTCCTAAATCATCCACAAACTCATCAACAGAGTAATATCTCACATACTTCTCAAACTTTTTGACCCACTCAAACTCGAGATATTGACCAAGTGATGCCATTCTTATTTCTCAGAGGACAGTCGCCTTTTCTGCTCACACAATGCATATGCTATTCTCCTATATTTGTACAAGATGAAGGAGGCCATGTGCTGTCACATCATATATTACGTGATTGTAGGCTAGTACTTCAATTATCACATGAATGTTATTGTCTATTTTTTTTTTTTGAAGAACTTGTGTCAATGTATTAAAAGAATGGCAATATTACAAGGTGAGTGAGGAGCAAGAAAAG
>JAANSK020287045.1:0-31520 GCA_011763485.2 Isoetes engelmannii | reverse complement strand
CATAATCTGGTTTTCCTATATGATGTAATGTTTGAAGGAAATTTAACGGTTCAATAAAAAGGGTTTGTCACACACTGCACGCCACTAGGCATCTCTTAAACCACTTAAAAACAAAGGTTTAGGGTTTCCCATAAAGGCCTAGAAGCACAAGACAAACTCATCTGTCCAAGAAGACAAAATAAACCCTCAAGAAGACAAAGTGAGGTCCTTAGGGTAGTTTCCCATGGGCTCAGATTTTTTGAAGATCCCAACGACATGTCTTTTGTTCACATCGGCACCTCACCTCGGTTCAGGAACTCGTTTGCAAGTATTGCCAAATTATTTCTTGAAGTTCGGGTTTGGACCTCATTTTGTCGTCCTGCGCCTCCATCGACTTATACTCAAGCTGTCAAGAAAGGAGGCTGAGGTCTATTGTTGATGGGAACACTATAACCTTGCATGCAGGTTTGGCTCCTAGGTCTGCCCATTCAAGCTGGTACCTAAGAAACCACCCTTACTAGGCATCGAGAAATATGTTTTTTCTTTGTTCAGAAACCTTGAGGCCATCATGGGGACAATACATGCCATTGCCTAATATCCGGGAAACCTTGAGGTTGGAAGCAGGAAACCGCTCTTACTGGAAAGGGAAAAAAAGAAAAGAAAAAGAAAAAGAAAAAGAGAGAAGCTATTGTTTAGCTGTTTGAAATGAAGTCTCATCAAGCATGATTTTGTGTCAAAAGGAAAAAGGAGAAGTAATAGGGATTGGGATGTGGATTTGGGTTGAATGGTTCCTAAAAAATAGTATTCGATAACGTTGTTTCCGATAATTGGACCATGGCTACTCAAGATTCTCTAGTTCAAAAGAGAGACGGTGCTACAAAACTTGTCGTATTACAAAGGCGGATAGAATATAAGTGCATCATCATGAATATAATAGAATCCAACTATACTTGTACATCCACAAAGCAATCAATTTGTTTAAGGATGGGTACACCATTATAGCCACATTTGAACTCTCGTTATGTGTACACTTGGTGCAACTTTGCATGTTGGATTCCGATTGAATTGTTCCTAAAAAAATAGCATTTGATAACGTTGTTTAAGTAGCTGGACCATGACTACTCAAGATTTTCTAGTTTACAAGAGAGACACTGTTACAAGCTTTGTCATATTAAGAGGCAAATGGAATATAAGTGCATCATCATGAATATAATAAGAATCCAACTATACTTGTACATCCCCACCCAGGGCAATCAATTTGTTTAAAAATGGGTACACCATTATAAAATATATAAGACATGCCACATTTTAACTCTCATGGTGTGTATACTTGTGCAACTTTGGATGTTGGATTTCGATTGAATTGTTCCTAAAAAATAGCATTTGTTTGAGTAACTGGACCATTGATTGAACATCCAAGACAAGAGAGACGGTGCTACAAACTTTGTCATATTACATGGGCGGATCGAATACATAAGTGCATCATCATGAATATAATAGAATTCAACTATACTTGTACATCTATAGGGCAACCAATTTGTTAACGAATGGGTACAATATTATAAAATATATAACATATTCGACATTTTAACTCTCATGAGATGTAAATTTGTGCAACTTTGGATTGCAACTTTATAACTCTCATGACTTGTAAATTTGTCTCACATTTTGGATGAAATTTTCTAGCTATTTCAGGCGGCCATCGAAATTTTCTGCTCACTTAGATTCTTCAACGAAAAAGAAAAAAACCTAAAATTTGACGGGTTTTCCATTTTTTCGGCACAGTTTTGGCGAGCCCTAGCTGGCGACGCCGCTTAACAGGGAAGATCGAAGTTGACAGGCGACTAACTGATGTTTTCGATTTGCAATAATTAGCCCGATTTGAGGCGTAATTCAGGGTCCTTTTTCGTTGTAATATTATATATCCACTTAAGACCGTGATTGTGTCATACCATCAATAACCACATATCTACGTATCATGTCATGAAATGAACTAGACTTGAGAACATACCAAGCTTAGTGGTAGTAGACTAGGCTTCAAAGGGCCTTATCATGGAAATTGATCAATTTTACATGAATAATGAAATAAAACTAGCAGAAACGCAGCTTGAGGAAAGGGGAGGATATGAGAAACAAAAAAGAACTGAAAAATATTGAGAATATGAAATGTGTTGTTTTTCTTTCGATCAAATTGGGAGACCTGTAAAGAATAATAGACCCTATTGTCTATGCAAAGGTTAGCAAAGCTTAAGGGGAGTTGAGAAAACCATCTAAAGCCACTTTGAAGTCATGGAATGTGCTACGTAGGTTATTGGGCAAGATTTTGACCATGTGAAAAAATGTAACTCACAAGAATGTTTTGTGTCTTTAGTGTCACAATTTAAGGGTCTGAACGGGACTTGAACCCACTACTTTAAGGGTCTGACCGGGACTTGAACCCACTACCTCTGGAGTGGTAGCGGTGCATCCTTACCAAAAGGGCCACGATGATTTGGATGGAACCAAATCACACGCTCCAGACCTGATGGTTTCCGTATGGTCGTCACATTTAGGAGTATGGTCTTTTTAAAGCAATTGGATTTTGAAGGATTACAAGAGTGTAATTGAATGGAAGGGTAGATGAAGGTGGAAGGCTTTAGCCTGGTAAATCCACCAACAATAACAATTTTTTGCAGTATGGCATCCAATATGTTAATTGTATTGTACATGATTGTGAAAGAAATATTTAAGAATAGAAAGAAATAAAATGATTGTGATTGTACCATTGGTAATATATCTATCACATCCTACAGGGGCATGGCAGACATGTTTATCCTTAGTAATGGGCAATCTTTTAGCAAAACATTTAAAATAAAACATGAGATGTGAACAAAAAATTTCAATAGTCCTTACGAAAAATTACCTTTGAACTGTCTAGGAATTTTTTACTTCCAGTAGTTGGATTACGCTAGTGCTCATTTAGATTAAAGCAAGCTGGCAGCAAAGTTTCAAAGCCAACTATACAAGACACCTCCTTTCGACACATCCAAAGGGCAAACTCAGTGCGATAGAATCTCATTTGTTATATTTTTGTATTGAATATATAGATTTATAGAAATATTTTCTTCCAAATCACATGGCATTGTTTCCATCTTCATGTTCATGAGGTCAAGTCATGCTTAGGTTTCCCTTGCCTTTTGGTTTTTGTGAAAACATATTCATCATATTTTGTTCTAGTAATGGTGCCCGGCGTTGTCAGGCTTTACTTTGACACGTTATGCAGGGGAAGACGTCCATATAGAATGTTGCCAGGCTTTACCAGATGTTTGTATTATGATTGTAGGTTTTGTTTTGTATTGTTCTATTATGCTATAGTCCATTGGCAATAAGAGCAAGTTCAAGTGCATTCGCTTTGTCATTACATGTTGGCATTTTGTTCCTTTTTGAAGCATAGTTATTTCTATACATAAAACCTGCCAATATAGGCTTCAAATAATGATGTTCTGGTTTACTTCTATACAACGTCACATATCTAAACTATATAATTCGTATGGACAAAATTCTTTGGCATATTCTCGTTTTATTCCTTTCTCTCATGCTGACACGTGTAAAATTTTGGCGAGGTTTCAGCAAAGTCGATTTGAATGTCCGTTGAAATCCGCCGCCTGCTTTTCTTTTAGATATACGGCTATGGTAGCCCTCGCTTGAAGCCATCGCCAATGATCTCGCAGGAATGGCTATTCCGACATGCTAAAAAATTCCCCATATTTTTTCAAATCCTGCAAACATTCTGGCATTCCGACAGATAATTCAAGGAGTAAAACATGTGGGTGCAAGGGCGAAGCAGATTCATGTGGATCTGGGTCTGAATTCATGTTCTTGATTGTTAGAGCAAAAGCTCTAACCTCGCAAGAAGGATGAGAAACCGATAAACCAAGCCTCAATCTACCAGACCTAGACAATGCACAAAACAAAGAAACATAATCTCCATCACTAGCTCAAGCAAATATCTCCACACATACACCGCCTCCCTCTCTCCGTGATCTCTCTCTCCTCTGATATGTGATATGATAGAACATAGTACTCCTCCCCACTACATACGTGCATGTGCATATATACGGCCCATATACGACCATGTATACACCCCATATACACCATAGTGGTGACCCACACCATAGTGGCCCCAACATTGATCACATAATCAAGGACCTGGGCTGAAGAATTTTTTAATGCAGAGAAAATCTGGAAGCGTACTTGAAAATCCGAGAAACCAGTAAGCAAGTGAATGATCCAAATGCCTGGATTAAGTAGTAAAGTGTTAGAATAGCATCATAGCATCACATGCGCCTTCAATTTTCAACATCTGATTTTGAAGTTTCTCCTTCTCAGTTTTGTTGCAGAGGCTCCAAGGTAAGACCTATCAATTTTGTTGATTGTCTTGCGGATGGAGAACATATCTACATCATTATGAAATGCAAGCAAGCATTGTTACCATAGTATCTCTAAAGGATGGGTTCTATTGGGCAGATTTGATATGCAAGAAAGTATTTACATATTACCATTCCTAGTCACATTGTTATGTCATATCGTTGTTCCTCCCTTGCCCCTCGTAAGAGGCGATTGATCTTTGAGGAGTATTTGGATGTGCGCTCTTATGCTTAGGCAGGTTGCTTCACTCGGCGGGTCTCTGCTTATCTGCTGAGATTTTATTTCTGTCTTTGCATTTATACTTGTACTGGATTCCTTGATTCAATAAAGTCTGACGTCCTTCAACAAAAATTACCATTCCCAGTGAAAGATACATCTTCTGACATGTGAAGGTACTGTTAGTTAACAAGTTATGTTGCATTTGCTGGATTAATTGTTACTATAGTGCCTACAAATGATGGGTTTAGTAGTGATAAAACTCCTTTGTGCTATTTGAAGTTCTCTAGAAACTAAGGATGATAAGTGCTCATTGAATAATGTAGTCATGTATCTATCAGAATATGGGAAGAATTGTTATATTGACAGCAACTGTTGTAGAACCATTCGCTTACACAAGGATCTAGTGGTCTTGTACACACTAGTGCATACAGTTCCTGCAACTACCAGATATTTGAGCTCATTGAGCAATGTAGTCCTGTGCATGTCAATGTAAGAAAGGAAAAAATTGTGGTATAGACAATAAGTTAAAAGCAATTGCATATGACTTGCAACAACAACTACTGTGGCCTTTTCAAGCGAAAACTGGTTCTGTGCCATCAGATGCTTCATTCGCTGCTTTCTTCTTGGCCAAACCAAGGCAGAAGTCTGTTAACACACTTTACGAACTTGACACGATCGCCAGCAAATAACTCCTCCATGATTGGCAAACTCTTGCAGAAAAGCGAGTGCTTCAGCTTTGGCAGACTCTCATGATTAAAGATCAGTGACATATTGGGACTTTGCACTTCAATCTGCAACTAAAGGCTTGGCAATTGGAAACTTGAGCCCACATAGAGCTTTTTTATTACTCAAACCCTCGCTTTAACTTGACAGACAAATTCGTGTTACAGATCCATTATCAATGGGTTGTCTACAATATGGGTTGTGTATAACATCTGTGCTAATTGTCAGTGTGAATTTATTGCAGATGGCATTTTCTGTATAAACAAGTGTTGTCTTGCCAATGTTTTTGACAAGTGTGGCTCCAAAGCCATTTGTTTTATGCGGATTTGTTGTATACGGAAGTGATAGATCAACACATTTCACATTTCTTACTAGCATTATTTGGCTAATTTCAGTAGCATTATTGCATCTGCAGGTATTGACAACTGACAACCATCAAAATTCTGGAGCAACTTCCAATACGTGGGCCATTCTACCTCTGATCCAGATGCAGGACATAAGCATTTATGTGAATCATCTCCCACTTATTCCATTTCCAATTTCCAGAACCACAAATTTTTGTGTGATTAATGTAAATGTTGGAGCTCCCTTTTGGCATTGGCTGTGAAGGTATGACTTCTAGGTGTTTCATTAAAATCTTCTTATAGCTACACTTTTTGACTTGGTGGATACAAAATACTTTAGGCCTTGGAGCCCAATGTTCTCATTGGCACGTCTGGACAAACGAGTAGATGCACAGGAAGAAACACTTTTTTCTTCTGCCATTTTTATTCCTCTGTTTCCTTAGACCTCTATTTTTTTCTCATTTTTTTCCTCTAAATTGCGTAGACATTGGTTCGGGAAAGAGAAATGTTCGCTTGGCCGCCGCGATAAATTTCTTGGAGCATATAATTGGTACCATTCATTATCTTCGTATAAGGTCAACGTTGGCTAGATTCATTTCATGAGATGTCTCATACCTCAGAATTAGTACAACAACAATCAGCATTAAAAGGAATTAATTAGTTCATTGTTAATCTCATAAATGGAAAGGGATATGCAACTAATGATTGTTTTCTTGTGAAAGTACATTCGTGGCATTCACATATTGTTATATGTAGCTATATTTGTGTTCCATGTTGTGGCATAAGAATAGCACAAATGGCTAGAAATGAAGGCCCATTCCTAGAGATGAGGGAATAATCCGGGGAATAACAAGTGGCAGATAATTGTGTCTAATGATCGCTGACAATCGCAAGAGAGATCACGAGAGTAATTGATGCACGAGAGTAATGGATAGCTGTCAAATCCAAATATATGGTCACAGTCCTTTGGGACATGGTCTAGTGGCAGAACCTTAAACCGCCACGCTCGAGGTCACGGGTTCAAAGTTGATCAATATCGGTCTAGTAATGGAGACCTTAAAATTCCATTGCCCTGAGGTCATGGATTCAAGTATGATCAATTGGTCCTGTGGTGGAGACTTTAAACCTGCCATATGTAATGGATAATCACATGCAAAGCAGCTCTTAGCATAGAATCCAAATGATCGTGCCTAAGAGTGCATTGGCTTCCATGTGATCTGTAGAATAAAGTAAAGTAGAATGTAATCATGATATGATGATGAATAGACTGACATCCTTCGATAAAAAAAAATATATGGTCACCATTGATGTGTATATTATTCTTTCCTCTTTATAAATGCTTGTAAAAATTGTTTCACAAAAGAACTTTGTAGCACCAAAATTGTCACAATTGGAATGAAACATGACTTTACAAAAGGGTGATACTATGTGAGGTCTATTTTTAAGCAAGTGTTTTCCTGCCGCATAAATATGACAACCTACATCGATGAAGGAAAGGTTGCTAAAAATAAGTTTATTCTCAAGAACAATCAGGAGTCACTTTATGCCGTACAACAACAATGTTGGAAGGCACTTGAAGTTTATACTGCTTGCAACTCAAGCACTTTGTATACAATATGAACAATGCATTGCCCTATTATGTGATAGGACATCCACCTAGTAATGCCATGTATTGACCAATAAGCAACGCATGAATCTGAAAATCGTCGAACCGGTTGGTCAGCAAATTGGTCTCTTTACTATGTAGTCAAGCGTATAAGCCAAATAAGGTTCTAAAAATGTAAAAGCCGTACGGGGTTACATATGGTTTCATAAGATTTTGATGGGGTATTCTTATGGAAAAAGGTATAAAGCTGATGGTGGACAGCCGAATATGGGTTTCGACAATGGTCGAAAGGGGAAGCCTTATTTTTTTAGGGTATTCAAGCGATGAAGCGAACAGATGTCGGAGGCCATCATCCACGTTACCGAGATGGAGAAGAGGTCCGCATGGGGCTGGAATAAACCCTGGTGGTGCGCAGTGCTGGCTTCTGTTGAATCTAAAGTTTTGAATTTGTGTGATCCCTTTTGGATTTTGGTTCCTTCTTCCATTGCCTTCTGTGAAATTGCTGAACCTTATTGGATTTGGGCTCCCTTTGCCTGCCAGAGTTTCTTTCTGCTGCGGACATAGTTTACCTTCCATTCCTTCTTCTTTTGCCCAATCTTTGAGTAGCAATCTATAAATAGACCGGTGAAGGATAAGATGTTTCAGGTTTCCAGCGCACCACAGGGCATTTCGACAGTCATAAACTTGAGTGCTGCATTTTGTCTCAATCATTTTGTAGTGCTGTAGGAAACGGGTTTTATGTTGTGATTGTATTACCATTTGTGCATTTGGATATATTTTAGGAGAGCTGGCATGAATGCCATGGGTTTTCTTGGCCGTTGAACATCTTTATAACAAGCATGTTCTTTGAGGTTGGCTTTTGTCTGCAACCGGAGCATTGGTTTGGTATATTTGTCTGATAATTAAGTTTGTATGTGGCAGGTTAAGAGAATGGTTGTGAGCACTTATCATGCAGAAAGTGGTGCTAATGCTGCCACTTGACACTAGTGCTAGTATTGCCACCTGATTGATGCCCTTCTTAGATGATAGAAGCAAATGGATCAACAATTTATAACATGTTGCAACATGGTTCAAGGACTAGGAAAAACATGTATTTCACAATTTTGGTAACAGGACGTACTGAAGAAGAATGCACACTTAGGCTTCAAAACACCTTCAACTAAAAATGCACAATTGACCAACAAACACAAGGATAAGCAAGCATGCAGCAAAACACAGAAGTCCTTGCAGTATACCACTCTACAAAACATAACGCCTTGCCTTCTAGCCTGCGACCAGAGCATACTATGCCTGCGAGCTATGCGTCTACATCTAAAAGCCATTTCATGTACTCTACCAACTAAATGTTTATCTTGGTGCGATTTTCTAAACCACATAAGGAACTACAGTTCAGTATCACGATTTTGAGAGCTCTGGCTGGTATGATTCTTAAGGCAGGATAGAAAGAATGATATAGTAGTTGGATGCAAGAGTTAATAAGACAAAGAACAGTCTGACATTATTAAATAGTTAAAATAACCATACCTTTTGAATTATGTCATTATGACTTTGTCCACATTTGCTTCATGCAAAGCGACCTCAGATCTGCAAAGACAATGCATGCATCACCTTTCAGATCGCACTAGCTATGAACAGAACCTACTTACATCTTGGCATACCACCTACCAGACAAGCTTTTAATCAGAAGCCCTTAGACTAGCTACAACGGAATTCCTTTAGCCCTAGCTTGGTCATAGATCCTAGAGCTCAATGTATCCCTAGAAATAGTCTACAGATAAATTGCAATATAGAGCAGACCTATATTTCTATCCATAACAATTTTCTGACTTACCAGCATTCCCATCTACATAATGTATTATCGTATCATCATCATCTTAGAGTCTGGACATCAAAAAATATTCTAAGTTTGTGCACACAACAACCGAACAGCCTATTCCCAATGCCAAGGCAAACAAAACTCTCACCTATTTCGAAACCTGCAAACAACTGGTCCTGCAAACAATGCAAGCGACCTGCAGACTACCCTTATGCCAGCTAGAGTAATATCTTTGCACAAGAATTCTTCTTCCTAACACGACATAGAGTATAAGCACACCCACCCATTAACTAGCTATCTTGGCATGGCATTATCGCTGACCTATCTAGCGAATCTAGCTAGGCAGATTTTCACAATACTATTTAGCAGGTTTGCCTTCTAGGGTGGAATCACACTACCAGATGGGAAAGATTTTAATTTTTGGCTTTCGGACAAGGGATTCCGGCGACGCTGCCACACTAGTTGCCGCCGACAAATTGCCACGTCACTTCTGGCAAACATGCCAGGACTCTATTCACATCATACCTAGTGTTGTTCACATTGTAGTGATGAGCCATAGCTACTGCAACGGATAATCTTTCAGGTATGTTCTTCAAAATTTGCTGGCCAAATTGATGTCAGGCTGCTACTAAAGCCTACAAGAAATTTATCACGGCGGCCTTCGGTCGCCGCGAACATTTCTTTTGTCCAACCGAGTGCAAAAGAAGTTCTGTGCTAAGCCGAATAGACCTCAGTTTTGGACATGCCTGAGATGCGAGAGAACATGTAGGAGTTGAAGTTATAGTATTCTAGAATATTGTCCAAGAAAGGAAAACTTCATCATGTTGTTGTTTAATATTAATTAGCCAAGATTTAAGTGTTCTTTTCTTCCAAGTACAATTTATATAAGGAAATTTTGTTCATTCATAGCTAGAAGCGCAAAAATACATTACAACTATAATTGCATGACGCAATACCATAATTTAACATTTTCAAATGAGAATGTGGCTTTGTCCTTATAGATAAGACCAATCTTTAAAAAAGGAAGGTATGTAAGAAAATGCAAATCTCTTCAATTCTTCCTTAGATTGCATTACAATAGCCACAAAAATAGCTCTTAAAGTATCATATATACGAAATGGATATGGTGAGTAGATTAGGCGATTCCTTGAGAATCTTCTCGAAGGAGGATAGAATATAAGGCGAATCCACGGTTGTGCCACTTCGTGGACGTTGGCTAATTTTATTTTATTTCATTTGTAACGGACCCTACTAAGCCATAGTTTGTAACTTCTTAATTCCGTAAAAAAAATTAGCCCTTTGGCGAAGTTTCATCCTTAGGGGCTACCCTGAAGGCTACCTTCCTTCACATATCAGGGCCAGAATGTGGAAGTGACTCCCACGTCCAAGTATTATTGAGTTTTCCACTACCACACACTGGGATAGCTGCATCCGGTTGCGTATTGCTGCGGGTTGGAAGGCTTGTATGCCATGCAGAACAGTAGTCACCAGGCAGAGCTGTATGCTTGGGATCATCAATAGCGCTTGTTTAGAGCTCTAGTTGAGCCAATTCTCTTGTACGGGGTCGAAGTATGGGGCCCGGTCATATCTGCCAACACATGGAATGACCTTAGAAGGCTTTTTTGGCACGAGCACTTGGGATAAAGTCCACAGTACCATATCAGATATTGCTGCAAGAAACAGGTTTTCTCCCCCTCCAGAGGGCAGCGATGTGCCGCCACCTCCTTTACTTTCAAAATGTGGTTGGCGTGGGGGATATGTGCCTACCTAATATGGCCTTGGCAGTCGCAATGGATCCGCAGCCGGGGGGATCCACCTTCTTTATACAAGACATGCCACCTGCTTAAACCCCTAGTATACGTGTTTCTGATAGGCAATTTGAACCCTTTTTCGTATGGATATATAACTAGAAGAACGTCAAAAACTTCTATGACCCCTAGTATACATATGTAAAAGGGTAAAAAACCACCCCCTCCCGTTCATGCACGTGGTTTTGATAGATTCCACAGGATGAAGCCCCCTCGATCCGCAGCGCCTAAAGCCTGCTTGAAGGACAAGAAAACCCAGTGGCTCTCCCGATGGCACGTCCAGCCACACAGGTGCGTGCAGGTCCGCACAAAGAAGGAGCAAGATGAATTGAAAACGTACCTGGACGCTTCTTTCCTTACCAAACTGTGGAATGCGGAGCTCTGGCACAGGTGAAGATGGCACACTATAGGGAGCGAGTGGACCCCACACTCATATGGGCCCCCCACCAGTATCTGCGCATCTCTCTATCCATGAAAAAGCGTAGGCTTATAGCTTCCATTTGCACAGGTGGGCATCGCCTCCGTATTGAATGGAATGATGGGCTCGAGAAGCACATGAGGACAGGACATACCAGTGCTGCCACCAAGGGGCCATTGAGGACGAGCATCATGCTTTGCAAGCCTGCCCCTCCCATGAACAAATTCGGGTGCAGTATTCTTAACTGGTAGAGGCTAACCAGCCATTGCATCTTCTGTTGAGTACCAACTCAGTGGGATCTCTTGGACCATATCTTCAGGATGAACCAGCGGACTCGACTCTGCCCGTCTGGGTCTTGACTGCATCATTGCGGTTCAGTGTACCAGCATGTTCATTACTGTCAAGGTTTAACCCTTCGGGGGGTTGGTTTCATTCTTGTCGTAATACGCTTGCAGTTTTCTCTTTGTTTGGGTCCCATAGGCCAAGTGGTCTCCATGGACGATTAAATACATTCTATTCTATTTTATTCTCTTAGTTATTCCTTAACTTTAGCTCTATTTTTACATGTCTGTCTATTTGCTATGCTCTAGGAAATGGGCTCTATTTTTAGATGCCTGACTATTTGCTATACTCTAGGAAATGGGAACGTATGATGGTTTATTTTCTTTCTCTATTAATGTGCATATGATGCTTTATTGTTTATCTTTTTGGGTCTTATTGTCAACTTCTATTTGTGACCGTTGATCTTAGGCATATTCTGTGTTTTATGCCACATCAAAGGCTGTCAGGATTTTGAGAGGGAAAATGCATGTGAATTCGGATGGTGTCGATCCAACCCATGGTCCAGGTACAAGAAAGAGGGAAAAAAAAAGAAAAAGAAAAAAACTCAATCTAGAGCCGGACCATTGCACCAAAACTATAGGAATCACCCTTGTTCAGCCACATTCCAGCATCGCTAGCATTATTTAAGCATCGGCAGCTCTATTCAACTCTGTTCAAGCATTGCCAGACTCCAGATTCTTGAAGCCTTGCCGATTCTAGGAGCTGTTGTTGTTGGGCCAAAACTTGCCCCTGCTTTCTGAATCCTCTGGTACTGCTGCTTCGAAATGATACCCTGCCCTGTATTTTGTCCCCAAAAAAAACCTGAAGAAAAAACCCAGCATGTGCATGAGAAAACAACAATGGAATGGCCTTGCATTGCTTAGCAGGAGAGGGGAACTGAACATCTCTCGGAATCTGGCTTTGTCAATCTGTGCATGTTCGCCTTGCACAATTTTTTGTCATGGCCAGAACGTTTGCCAGGACCAAGATTTTTAAAGATCCTTCTTCCCCAAATCTGTACTACTCTCTTCTTTTGAATTCTTCGGCCATGAGGCTGCAGAGAGATGGCTTTTTTTGGTGGTTTTGATAGCTTGCGAGAGCTGGAGCACGATTGTGTGGGGGTCTTAAAGCGAGCTCATGAAGAGAAACATGATCTACAATGTATCGTTCGATGCCAGAGTGTTTTTTTTGGCGTAGGACCAACTAAAAGATTAAGATTGGGAGCTGAATCAAGCCAGGTTGCACCTGCAAGGCGTCTGGATGATTTCTTCATTCACGACTCTGCTCTGGAACCAGGGAACAAATTTGACGTCCCTTTTTTTGTGTTGGAACGACAGTATTTGTATTATATCACATGTAAATACATAGATATACAAAATTGGGAGTATAGATCTCCCAACCAAGCAGTGACAAAGTCAACTGCTACCTCTTCCAAAGGAAGGATATATATGTTTAAGGCCAAACACTTTAAAAACTTAAAACCTAAACACTATTAATACCACCTTAACTAGAACATAATATTTTAAGGGGATAACATAGTAGATCAAAAAGATAAGTCTGTAACAGTCAGCAGCAGAAACAGATAACAAAGTCTAATTATCCAGCACCCCATCGAGTGAGATAATAGCAAAAGCCTCCCAGGTGTGTTCATACAACATCTGATCTAGTTTATTCGACCCATATGCTGTAGAATCCAGCAAGTGTAGGATCCATCCTTCTCGGGCTGCTACATGAATCCGGAGCTTTTCTTCAAAGTAAGGCTTCAATGCAAAGTTAAAAGTTCAGATATCCTTATCTGCTAGCAGCCTCTCCGTGGTTCTCATGCTGATTTCCTCAGTTCTGACCCAAAAGAGGGCTTCAATAGCCTCTTGCTCATCAAGAGGGGCCGTGTCTGGTGGAACTTCACGGGCGTGTCCCCCTGAAAGGTGCTTCGTCACTAGATAATCTGTCAACAGAAGTATTCAAATTGTTAAGATGTGTAGAAAAGAAACTGAAAATACCTTGAAAGGATCCAAGTTTATCCCAATTGGTATCATAATTAAATCCTTTCAATCTTCTATGAGCCATGGCAGTTTCTGCAATCTCTAATTGGATAGTAGCCTTTGTTTCTATCAGGAGGAAGATGAGCAATTGCAACACTATTTCTATGCTTCCAAATTGCTCAGAGAACAAGGCTCCTAATTATGCCAAGGAAGGGATTGTCATGGTGGAGAAAGAGTAGCAGGTCCTCTTCATTGAAGGGAACAAAACCCAAAAATTGGGAAATCCATTCCCAAAGCGGTAACAACCAGGGGCACAAGAAGATATGGGTGGAAGTCTCACTCTGGGCACACCCAAGAGGGCAACTATCTGTATTTGGATTCTGGCCACCATATTTGGCTAAATAAGCATTAGTCTTCAGGCTTTTATTGAGGACCAGCCACCTAAAGATCACCACTTTCTTAGCACACTGTAACTTCCAGCCTTTCCTTATGATAAGGATTGCATCCCTATTAGCACAATTCCATTGATTAGTGGCCTTCAAGGTATGACTGTCTATGAGCATGAAATACACAGTGGAAACTTTATATCCTCTGCCACAGCATAACCAGTTCAAGTCTTTCAGTACCTGGGATCTTCCCTGTGCAGAAATTACAGCATAAATTCTACTATTAGTGACTAACTCTTGAACCAGAGATGAAATTTATTGCCAAGATTTCCATTGTGCACCAAATCTAACTCCTGCAATGGTATCCAATCCAGCCTCCTTCCATTCTTTATACTTCCTCGGGTGTTTGAGAGCTAGATAGCCCTCTGTTTCTCCTACCAGACTATGATGCCAGAAGGAACCAAAGCTGTTAGGAGCATCTTCCAAAGGGACATCTCTAAAACAGCCCGAGATCTGGTTCCATGCTTGTAGTACTTTTCTCATGAGTTTAGAGGTACTTGGCCCTGCATACAATTGGTAAAATGCAGAATCTGGCAATTGGTGTGGGGTGGAAGGGGATCCTACCAATGTGGATCTGCTAACCCAATATCTAGTCAGTAACAGGGCTAGGGAGGTGGAATTGGAAGTCAAAGCTCTCCAAACTAATTTTCCAGCTAAGGCTTGAGCTTGTAGGAAAAGGTCCTTACATCCCAATCCCCCTTGTTTTCTAGGTAGGATCAGATTCTGTCAAACTACCATACTGCCACCCTGCCAAATGAATTGCCTCATAGCAGATTCCAGCTCCAAATAGGATTTCTTGTCTGCTATGATTGCTGAAGAAAAATAAACATGGGTGGTAGCAATAACAGCATTCACTATCTCAATCCTACCTTCCATAGATAATGATTTTGGGTACATTGCAGTTTCTTCTTCATCTTGTTGACAATAGGCTTCTATAGGCCATGTAGACCCATGTCCAGACTTAGTGGGAGTCCCAGTAGTCTGGTGGCAACACCTTTTAATAATACTTTAATCCCCTGCACTGATAGACAATCTGTATCCATCAAGATGGAACTTTTCTCCCTGTTCAGATAAACACCTGAGGCCTGTCCAAACTCCTCAGTCATTTTCAGAAACTGATCAAGACTATCATCAAGAGAGTTCAAAAATACAAATGTGTCATCAGCATACTGCATTAAAGAAAGTGTACCCAAATTTTGAGGAAGTTGCAGTCCCTTCAGAAGGCCCTCATTCTGCAAGTTCATAGTTGCACGTGTGACCATTTCTGCCACAATAAGAAACAAGTAAGGGGCAAGTGGACATCCTTGCCTCACCCCCCTCTTACATTCAAAAATTTGAGAAGGGACCCCACATTTATTAGGACAGCTGAGCAGCCTGCCATATTAAACCCTGCAACCTTTTGAATAACTTTCTCTTATAGGCCAATCTGTCTCATGGATCTATGCAAGAAATTCCAGTCTATAGTGTCGTAAGCCCTACTGAAATCTAGTTTTAGTAGCATACAGCCCTGTTTGGAAACTTTATTCCAGTGCAGGCCCTCATAGGCACCAACAAAATTATCCAGAATGCTCCTGCCTGGGAGAAAGCCTGTTTGAACAGGATTGATTTTTTCACATAGAATCTTCTTCATTCTGTTTGCCATGATCTTGGCCAAAATCTTATAGAAGTATTTGTTAAGGAGATAGGCCTCCATTCAAAGAAAGATTTTGGCTGCTCAACTTTGGGAACCAGGGTGATGAGACCAGCATTTATTGTTGGGTGAAGATGTGAAGCTTCCCAGGCTTCCTGCAAGAACAAAGTCAGGTCCCTGCCCATGACTTTCCAGAAGGCTTCAAAAAACTCTGGTTGTAGTCCATCAGGTCCCGGGCTCTTACCATGCTTCATATTCTTGATGACTACAAAGATTTCTGCCTCAGTTGGAGTGATGATCAAAGAGGAGTCATCCAGCAGATCATCAGCAGGGCCAAGTTTCTCAAAGCACTTCTGTATATTAGCTTGAGGCACCTCTTGACCAGCAAAGAGATCCTGATACTTCTTAAAGAAGAATTTCTGAATGTCCTCCTGTCTGCTGATTATATCATTGTTCTCATCTAGTACTAAGATAATACCATTATTTAGAAGCCTGCTTTTAGCAGCTCTAAAGAGAAATTTAGAGCTGCAGTCATCCATTGCATTGATATACAGACATCTGCTTTTGATAGCCAAACTTTTGGCTTCATACTCCTCTATGTGCTTGACCTTCCTTTCCAATGTCTCCTCTAAAGATTGTAAGGCTTCATTATATTTGTCAAGGAATAATTCATGTCTGACCTCCTTTATCTGCCTATAGATCACCTGTTTCTCCTGCTTCCTTTAAGTGTTCCAGTTCTTGCACCACATTTTCATCCACCCCTTCACTTGGTTAAGTCTCTCTAGGAATGTGCAAGAACTTATAAAAATCATAGAACTGTTCACAAAAAGCCCTATTATTGAGGAAACTGACATTGAATTTAAAAGGGGTACTAATATACCCTCTAGATCTCAGACTGGCTACCTCTAAAACCTGTGGAAAATGGTTTGATATGGAATTGCTACAATCATTGCAGACTATCAGATCCTGCCAATCAGCTCTAGAGAAGAAATCCTCGTGTAAAATCTGTCAAGAAGGCAATATACTCTATCCTCTCCTTGCCTTTTATTGCTCCAAGAATATGAATTGGAAGATGGGGCTTGATAAAGAAAGTTTTGTATAAGTTTCTCCCACTGCCCTCTTTCATTTCTTGTCATATTAAGTTTTTTTCCTGCTTTCTGTTCCCAATATGGGGTATTGTTAAAATCCCCACTAAGAATCCAGTTCTGAGGGGGCTGTAGGTCCAACTATTCAGACATCTCCTTCCATTGCAATTCTCTCTCATCAGGATTAATGGAGGCATAAGCATTGATGATTCCTAATGTTTCCTCACCAATTTGAAGTGTCACTACCTGCCATCTCCGTGATGGGTGGGAGAATTCACTGACTGGCCTAAGATCTCTCCAAACAATACAAATTCCTCCCTTTGTACCATCTGCAGGTGCCCAGGCTGAACCACCATTTGGATAAATCCAGGATCCTAAATTAGAGGCTTCAAATGAAGGGAGTCTGTGCTCTTGGAGCAGGAATATGTCAGCCTTCATCTCTTTCAAAGCAATTAAGGCCCTCTTTCTCTTTAGAGGACCTTTAATGCCTCTTGGGTTCCAGATCACTATCTTCATTTAGTATGGCTCCTGGTTTTGGGCCCATCTTCCCTAGGAAAGTAGACCTTCTGTCTGGACTTCTTGGTTGGTGTAGGGGTGAAGAAATGTTCAGTAGCTTCAGCAATTTCCAAACCAGCTTCCTCTTCCACCTCTTCATCCCGAAACTTGCCAAGGAGTTTTGGAGTCCGTATCTCTGAAGGAGTCTGAAAACCTTCTGGTTCTTCCCTATTCAGTAAAATTGGGCTTAAAGGAACAGTGATAGGTATCTCTTCCTGGCCATATGGCATGTCTCTTAAGGCAACCACTTCATTCTGGCCCCATGGAGTTGCAGGGACTGTATCTTGATTGAGACTTGAGATAGCCTCCTGGCCATGAGGGCTTATAAAATTTTGTGGAGCCCTTTTATTTTCAGCTGGGCTTAGAGAAACAATGGAGAGACTAACAGTCACCCCCACTTTCTGGCCAACTGATCAATATGCTGGACTCGACATGCTTACCATTCCCCGGCTCTGTTGGAGAGGCCCGAGTCTGTGGCTCCATCTCTGCTCCCTCACAGGAAGAGTCCATCATCTCCAGATTTATTGGGAGAGCTTTCTAGCTTGAGTTGTCTTCTTTGCCAAGTACAGGTTCAGGTTGGAAGAGTTCCAACACAGGAAAAGTGGAATTAGTCCTAGGGGATCTATTCAACAGACTAGGGCCCCTTTTTCCTATTTGGTTGATGAGTCATCCGAGGAAGGGTACTCATTCAAAGGTGGACCAGATCTCCTTACCTTTGGCCAAAGGATTATGTAGGACTTTGACTTTCAGACTATCTTCTTTGAATTGCACCTTTTTTTTCCATTCAGACCTTTGGATTTTCCTGTCTTTCCTCTCAGATTCCTCTTGCATTCTAATTTTTTCTTTTTCTGCCTTTAACTTTTGTCTTCTTCTCTTTCTCTCAGCACTGCCAGGAGTCTGTATTTTCACCTTATTCTGTCTTTCTTTACTAGGAGTTACCACCCATCCTTCCTCAATAGAAGGAGGAGGCACCTACTTCTGTCCTTTGCACAGTAACCTGATCCCACACAGTGCATGGGATTGGCAGCCCCTGCCATACCAACTTCAAGAAAGAGAAGCCGTTTGGGGGTTCCCACATTCGACCATAAAAAATGGGAACTTTGTCCAGTATATACTTTGAATGGAAATCCTTGAGTCCAATTTTTCTAGCTGTGCTTTCACCAGAGGAAGCCTCACTCCCTCATGTCTAATACAACCAATTAACCACGATATTTCAAAGACTTAATCTTCAATTCTACTGCTGCATTTTTTAGAGACTTACTCACATAGACCGGGGCTTTTACCTCCTTGATTTCCTTCCTCATCACTTGCTGCATCTGATTGGCATACTCTAATATTTGCTTAACCGTCCCCTGCTGCTGGTACAATGGTCCCAATGCATCTGCGCTCCTTGTGTTCATCATTGCAGGCAAAGAGGTTAGAGAATCTCCAAAGGACACCAAGTCTGTTACCTGCTTTCCTTGCTCGAGCACCACCAAATAACTAGTGAGCTCCCGGATCTGCTTTTGGCCTTTCTCTGATAAAGAATTCACCAAATCTATTACATTCCTTTCAATATTCTCATGTTCCCCTGTTTCTGAGCCGTCCTTTCCTCTTTCAAATGTCTTATATGTCCCCGGCCCTACCATCTGTCCCATTCCCTTAGCCCCTGTCTACTTTCAGCCACAGTGCTTTCTGTCCCTTCTGACCTGCTAGCATCGAAACCCGTGCCAACACTAACTACTTCTGGCTTCAAATTTTCCTTAGATCCCACATCACTATAAAAGTTAACACAAAACCTTCACTACAATCTTACTCTCTATCCAACTACAGTGAACATGAAAAATCCATGCTGCAGTAACTTGTCTATCCCCTACAAATTCACCTAGCCATGCCTCTAAAACCTCAACTTCTGATTGTGGGATGATAGAATTAGTTCATCTGGGAAAAATCGATAAGAGATCAATCTTTTCCAAAGGAGGGAGTTGTCTCCCTCCAGCCATCCACAAGAAATCCTATCACCTTGGAAGAGTACAGTGAAGATCCTCATTTGGTTGAGGAGACCCAAAAAACCCTAGCGCCATCCGAATTTTTCACTCCCTAAAGCCTCTGTTCCAAATTATCAATTTGACGTCTTTCATGCCTGTTTTGAGAATTTTTGCCCATCAAAACGGGTAAGAAAAAAGAAGGTCCTGCAAATGAAGGGCAAGAAATTCCATAGTGTCTATCATGTCGAAGGGTAAAAAATAAAAATATACGTCAATTGAAGATCTATAAATGTAAATATGCCTGTCATTTATCCATATTAACATATTTATTTTACATCTTATATATACAATAATATATATTAGGGTCCTTATATCACTTAATAGCAAAGCAATGGGTTTCCTTCGGATTAGGTAGAGAGGAATTACAATATACCAAAATTATTTTTAATAATTGTAAAATAAAAAATTGGCCCGGACCGTGGATCTTTACCTCATTGTGTACGGATTGGTAAACCATTAATAAATGTTGTAATAGATGCACTTACCAACAGATTTGAGGATGTGAATGATATATTTAATGCTATGAAGTTTTTCAATCCATCTGCATATGCTTTGGATGATAAAGAGACTTCTGAATGGTTGGGTATATTACTTGTCAATTTTAGCTCAAAGGTAGATGTGGCACGTTGCTTGAGTGAAAGAGAAGACTTTGGCATCGATTCGAGCTATCGGATCGCGATTCTAGAAGGGGGCGAGCATGCATGTCTCGCATGCATGATTGTGTGCATTTTCTGGTGGGAGATCGCTATTTTAGGCGTGGTTCTTCAGCAGGTCGTCTCTCAGCAGTACACTGTTCTCTTCTTTTCTCTTTGAACCTACGGCGGGTTTTTTGGGAGCGATTTTTCAGCCATACGTTTGTCAAAGCCCCTTGCCGAAGGCTTATCACTAGGGTTTTCCCTCGAAAACCGAAAAGGGCGGGGTTTTTTAATCCCGGTGATAAGCTTTCGGCAGGTACAACAACCAACATCTATTAGCATTGTAATTTTTGGGGTCCAAGTTCTATAATTGGATATTCCCTTTATTTTTTCTTTGTGGGTAGTTCGCACGTGTGCGGCTACCCACTATCCACTATTGTAGAAAATCTTCTGAGCGATGAATGAGAAGCCTATCTATCGGGAGTTTTTTTCGTTTTCATGCGAGCCCCATTCTAGAATGTAGGGACACTTTTTAGGGCTACCAAGAATAAAGGAATGTTGGTGGCTCGGACTATTTGTAGAGATGAAAATGGAACTTATGATAGTTGGTGGTATTCTGGCATTGATGAGTTTATGGCAGTGTTGTGTTGTTATTCCAGGAAGCACATCGTCATGTGAGAGAGATTTCTCTTTCCAAAATAACATCAAGCGTGCTACAAGAGCTAAAATGAAGCTAGAAACATTAGATGCAACAATGATGGTTTCCTTGTGTGATAAACCAGTTGATCACATAGACTAGAAGATATGTTATGATGCTTGGAATGAAGAGAAATGTAGAAGAGCCATGCCTCTTGAGTGAAGTTATTGCTATGCAAGAACATTATGTTTATTTTATATTTATACAAGGGGTATACAGCGCAAGCCCTCGATGGATCCAATAGAGAAACCAGTCAAAGCCGTCCACTTTCACACGTGGACATTTCAAGGGCTCGGATGGCCCCAATGCAGCCCCTTGTAAGAATATATATAAGTCAGATATTAGTCCTTGTTTGTAACTTGTAAGTTAACTTGTAAGTTGTAACTTGACGTGGATTCTGTCAATCAAAATTTTTGTCTTTCAATTGAAAGGTTGAAATTGATCGATATTCTGTCACACGAAAAGGCAAGGAAAAAAGTGCATGTCATAAGAAAATTAGGGGTTATCCTTCAAATTTGTGCATTGTCTGGAACTGTCCTGGAAGCCAGTTCACAACCCTGGCTAACCAATCCAATCCCTGCGTCTGCTTTGTTCAACCTCCTTCCTCGACAACAGCAGCATGCATGAGCGACCTGTCTCCACATCTCGACCGCCCAGTGCGTCAGTTCCTATTCTCACACCATTGACACACTGCTGAAAAATCCTTTAAAAAATGAACCAAAATCAAGAAGTTCAACATCTAAATGCCATTAAGCTCCTCAAACTGCCCAAAATATATGGTTGTCCATACAATACTGCCCTAAAATCTTAGTTCCAACCATTGCCACATGTAACCTCGCAAGTACGAAATGAAAAGGTCGAACTTTATAAGTATCACGTATCCAAGTATACGCAGCCATTTTTCAGACTGCAATCATCTAGATAATTCTTTTAAGATCTAATTGTAAATATTCCGGTCCAATTGTGCATGTAGTCCCTGATTTTACCAGTTTTCCCGGCTCATTTGAGCAAGGTAAGGGTAAGGCCTTTGTTTTGCAGTTCCAAGAGTGGCTTTCGTTTCTACACACGCAATGAATTATCTGCTGCAATTAGAGCAGGGGAAGTGCATAGGATTGATTCATGCAGTTCTAATATTACCTAGATTCATGTCCCTTTGCTGCGCCATTTCCATCTCCATCGCCTAATACTTCCCCTTACAACACCCTGTATATCATTCTCCTGATATGACTTATTCAGCCAACGCCAGGTTGCCTCATAAGTTTGAGCCATTTGATAAACTTGCTTGAAATATAAATAAGTTGCAACATATCCTGAACCACGAGGATATATTACAAAAAGAGGCATCCACAATATGCACAAACTACAGTAGTGGATATCATGAGTAGCTAGATTTCTAACACAATGGGTTTCTTCCTTCTACAACCTGAGTGGAGTTTCTCTGAACTGGTTTCTTTTATTACATAGGTGCATTTACAATAGTGGAACAGCTATGCAGTTACAATGTAATAGGTGGTTCAACTCATTTGCAGGCCGTTTCATACGATACTGAGCCTTGTAGTTCTGGACCATTCAGTCTTGGGTTGTTCTCAAAACTACACAAATTCAAAATGGTCATGAGTTCAACTGTCAAACAGCTAGAAATAATAATAATAATAATAATAATAAAAGCATACAAGAGGATCAGATGGTTCTTTTCTAATTAAGAGTGCAAATCCATAGGGTACCATCGTCTAAAGGGGAAGCACATGCACACTTACTTTTTTACTGGAAAACGTGAAAATGATCCTGAGGTCGGAATAGTCCCACATAAATCATTATTTGATACATCTCTGCGAAGACAGATCAAAGTCAGTCAACAGATGCAAATATGTTATCAATCTGTGTTGAGGTGTTATAATAGCGTACACGACTTTGAGGCTTGAGATTGCTGTCAACTCTCGAGGAATTCTTCCAACCAGTCGATTGTTGTTCAAACGACTACAGCAATGGAAGGAGAAAATCCATCAGATAAGTTGATGAAAATAGAACAGCAAAACCAGCCATGAAGGTACAACTCACAGAAACACAAGTGACTTTAAGCTGCCAAGCGAGCGAGGTATTTCACCAGTAAAGTTGTTCATGTAAAGATCTAGGCTTACAAGATTTTTCAGCTTGCCAAGTTCTTCTGGAATTTTGCCAGTTATCTTGTTTTTGTACAGCTCCCTGAAATAGCATAAGGATCGACTCGTATAAAATTGTCCTTCATTTTCTGTCTTATCATATGCTAGATCCCAAAAAAAAGGAGGCCAAGAAACTGCTTACAGGTACTGAAGGTTCTGAAGAACTCCAAGTGCAGGTACAAGGCTCCCTGATAAATTTGCATTACCAAGGTCTCTGTAGAAGACAAAATTATAGTGTACTCGTACCGTGAAAGATAAGGAAAATCTGATCTAGTTCTTGACTAAGCATTCAAAGTACACAAAACAGGGAAATATGTATGTCCCATTATAGTGTTAAGGGAAAATAATGTAGACATATAAAATCATAATTCTAATTCATACTTTCACCCCACAGTCAACAAAGTCCCAATAGGAGAATATTTCCGATAAAAGTTTATATAAATTTTCTTCCTGTAACTCTGATCTATCCGCAGTTCACAGTGTAGATCAAATGTGATTAGCTTTTTAGAACTTGACGTGATTGTCATCCCAAACTAAAATGATACATCTATAGTTATTTAACCATAATTTGACCATATGTGCTAACAGAGACAAGACAAACAACAAACTATTAAGCCTAACAGTTGGATCTGAATACATACACACGTGTCACATGGTTGCGGTGATCACAAGTAACATGGAACCAGGTACATGGGTTCACAAGAGTAGGATCCCAGCTCTGAAGCACATTCTCTGGGTCAACCAGACTCCTCCTCAGTGCATACAAGGCATCACCTGCATCATCACCAATTGAAAGGTATAAAAACGCAGGCAAATCCCAACCACTGTACTTACACCTGAATCTAGAATATCTAATTCTGAAATGCATATATGCATCTTTTAAAACTGATTTTTTCATCTTGCAGAATAATGAATGAAACTATTTCTACTTGCGTCTTTAGAACTCCAAGGTGGTAAAACAATTTGTCATTAACCCCAAGTAATTCCTGATTGTGTAGTGCTTCAATTGTCATGATTCACACAAATTTATGGAGGCCTAAATGTAGCTTAGACACACCATGTATCAGCTTGCCTGTATGCTCACATTTAAGAGTCTTGGTCGGCTAAAAATTAAGAATTAATTCTTCAATCTGCCATGCCTTCCGTAACCATTGCGCATAGATTCTCAGGATTGCGTCGGCATATTCGTTGAAACATTTCTATTGCATTCATAAACAAGATTTTTACAAGATACGGAGAGAAACACAAACCTTCTGCATTTGAAGTCGCCAAAGGGATCAAAGCAAATAAAACTACAGCTAAACTCGAGAAAATCCAACGAGAAGCCATTTTTCTGCTACAACGATCCACCAATTAGCCGGAAAGACAGTGTTTTAATAGACCTAAGCGATTTCAATGCGAGTTTCATACCCACAAATGCAGAAAGATGGCAGCGGATCAAATCGCCTCTAAAATCGAATACCAAGTCGACAACAGCGAAGCTGGGCTATGGCGAGCAGGATCAGAGGGGGAACCAAAGGAAAAAACACCCGAAAGGGGTTACCAAATGCGTATTATTTGGGGAAACTGTGGAGGCCTGCACAAGTCCAAGAAAGTTCCGGAAAACTCAGGACAGTCGGTTCCTTGTCTGACGCGCTGGTGCGTTGGTGTTGAGCTATGACCAGAGTGTACTGGAGCCAATCGCCATATCCAAAAGCTTGGTCTCATGGGTCAAGTCCAGTTTCAGTACAACCCACTTTCACACTGCACTACTATATATAAAGGGCGAACAAGTGTGGAAATAAATAGAATAAACTTAAAAGAACAAATAAAGATAAAATCGAAAACTACTAATATACCCGTGTGAGTTTACCTAATCACCAAAATGCCTTATGAGTTTCGAAATTACCAAAGTGCCCCTGCCTACCATTGTGAGCCAGGGGCATTTTGGAAATTTTAAAACTCATAAAAGCATTTTGGTAATTACGTAAACTCACAAGAGAATTTTGGTAATTTTCCCAAAATAAAATAAGGTAGATATATAGTATTTTTAATGTCACGTCACTAAGGAGCATTCAACTAGATATGTGACCACACAATGCTCCCTAGACATGTGACCACACACCACTAGGGAGCATCCAACTGGACTTGTGACCACACACCAAGTTACATTGCCCAACTCCACACTACATTGCTCGGTTGGGCCCTGCCACCCAACCATTTTATATTGTGTCCGTGGAGTTTGATGCCTAACAGTTCAACGTGATTCTGGGCAATCTCGAACTCGAGACTTGTAGTTGCTAGAACTAGTGTGTTAGGTTCAGGTAAACCACCAAGGCCTATGGGACAGATGAACATGGGCATTACGCCCAAATTAAACAAAGGGACTAGGGCCCATCACAATTGGAACAAACGACCGAAGAGGGCTCAAAAACCTGAAAATAACTTTGAGCAAGAACATTTAAATTATCTAGAAGATGTAGAGCACTTTTAACACCCAGCACACAAATCGTCTCAATGGTCTATGAGATGCAATGTTTCTTTATTCCATAAAAGAAGTAGAGCGTCTTTAACATCCAGTAAACAAATGGTCTCGATGGTCTATGAGATGTTATGTACCTCATATACCATGAACATGTCTCGGTCTAGAAGAACTTGCACGAAATTAGCTTGATTGGCCTTCGCTCCATGCCCAATGCATGTGATCCTTCCATTGCATCTTTTTCCTCCACCAAACACCATCATACTGACAATGCACATACTGCCAATTTGTCACTGCTTATGCATTCAGATGCACCCTCCACCACCAACCATATATTACAGTTTTCCACTATTGTCATCATCCATGAAATTTTGGATGTTGACCACAACGTTGCTCCACCATCCTAGCATTGACCGTTTTATAAAAATTGAGCATTATAATTTGTCTTTTCGATCATCCCGTCATTGTTGCCACAGAGAACATTGCTCCACTATCCCGAGATATAAGATTTCACAATTTAGTTCTAAAATATTAATATACTGAGTTAATTTATTTTTTACCATCGTCATATTACATCTTAGTAGTTACCAAAAATGCGAGATCTACTTTTCATATTCACCGTGATCTATCACTTAGTTGTACAATTATGCTTTACCCTTTTTCTTCCTTGTATTATATTCTTTATTAAGGGAATCTTTGAGTCAACTGACAAGTCTTTAAGCAAGTTGAATTGCATTGTCCATGCATCCTAATTTATAGAAATGAAGCTAGTACAAGATGACTTTTGGGCTAAAAGATGTAGCACAAATGCACACTCAAACTTCTTTTATATTAAAGGTTCTCAGTCTTTTAAAATCTTAAGGAGAGGTACACAATAATTCTAAACAAAGCGATAGGCTACAAATAAAGAATGTAAGGGATCTCAGCCTTTGAAATCATAAAGTTAACAAGGTTGAACTAGCTACTAGTAGGCTTATTGAAGTTCATGTTGTTAAAGTTGATGTTCTAATTGGATGATCTGGTCGGTTGGAGTTGATGGCGAGTCTGTGTTGCTATGCAATCTTTTGTTTGACTATACGGGTTGATTGATCTATTTCAATGCACTTTGATAGTTCTTCTAGATAAGTTGGGCACATTGTAGAAGTAAATTCGTTTGAAATATTTTTAACCAGATCTCACATTTGGAACATTAGGATTCATTTTCGAACGGCCCTTCTCGTATAGTTTTACTTATGTAGGTCTTTGAGTTCTATGTTGCCTTCTACTAGTTTGGAGCCTACTTGGGACTATATGTATTTATCTAAACATATATAATCTTCCTACATTTATTGGAATCCAAGATTCATGTTCTGTTTTACCGACTTGTATGGGGGAAGGGAAGTTGGGGAGCAGTTTCCGGTCCAGACGGTGGGGCCCCGTGACCGGCGGTAGCCGGGAGCGGGTCACCGGCTGGACCGGGAACTGCGACCCATCTCCCTTCCCCTATCAATATGTAAACAGGGGAGCCAGGGCGATGGCGATGGCGACGGCGAGCTTCACCTCCTACGTCTATGGCGATTGTTGGTTTCTGGGCAACTATCCAGACAGCAAAAACCTCCGCAGTGTTCCTCCCGATAGCCCAAGCGAAGCAACAATCCGCTGCTGCAAATCTGGCTCTTTTGGCTCTTCCCTTGCAGTTTAACTCCAACGATCCTCCTTCTACAACCGAAGACCCTTCTGTCCCTATTCCGCTACTCCTCAAGAATCGGCACTGCTGTTCCTAAGACAGCCGAAAACCCTTCTGTCCCTATTCCGCTGCTCCTCAAGAATCGACACTGTTGTTCTTCTTCAGAACCAGCCAGAATCTCCTCTTGCATATACCTCAACAGTGATGGCTTCTTTTGTGCGATTTCTGTAACAGCACAGGGTTTGCATAGAAGGCAAAGCACAGGGTAAGCACAGGGTAAGACAGGGATGCGAAGGGTTTCAGGCGAAGATTTTTGCAAAGGATTTCGCCAATGGGAAATGCTCTCTGCATCATTTTAAGGAGCAGAGCTGCTCCAGCAATCCAGCTTTCCTGTTTTGGATCCGACTGTTCTACGAAAATGTAAGTCCAGTCCTAGATCCGGCGGTCCTAGATCTGCATTTCAAGCTGTAAATCATGCTGCCTTCTGTAATAATAGCTTCATTCATGCCGGTTACTCGCCTTTAGAATCCAGCAATGAGGACGAATGTGATTTTGATTCTTTTGATTTTCGTGGCTATCGAAGCAGAGCTTTGTTTTGCGCAGCTATCCCTTTTGTCGGAAACAGAGCCTTTTCAAGACTCAAAGATGTTAACCTGTTCAACCAGTCGTCCGGAATTGGAAGACCCAACTTCCATTCCGGAATGTAGAGGGCTGACACATGTCAGCACGAGCATGAGAAGGGCGACCCTGTTTCCATATTGTAGGGGTGCAAGTGGAAAAAATAAGAAGGAAAAATAGTTGCATAAAAAAAAAAGGAAATCAGATTTGGTGCTGAGGTTCTCGACTCCCGAGTCGAGAAAATCGACACTGCATTGAAAAGACGTTGTGAACGTACTTACATGTCTCTTAATTGGGCGAGAATGTTCTCGACCGCTTTGTCATCCATGCCCTTTAAAATGTCTTCCTCAGAGTCCTGGCTTTCCTAAGATTTATTTTCTTCCTCTCCTTTATTATTCTTCTTACCCAGAAAATAATAATTGAGTACGTCCATGTAATGTTTTAAGGAGTTCAACCATGGCCTTGTCACAAACTATAGAGAATGTTTTCATACCATGCAACATTGCACATTTTGAGAAGAGCTCAATCATGTACCACTCGCACACAATTTGATTCTCTTCCACCAGACTAGTGATAAAGTACTTGATACACCTGGGTCATATTGGGATCTTATGGATTGGGTCAGTAGTTCTGTCGGTGCTGATCTTGTCCCATGACGACACATCTTCCATGAGCTTCTTGCCTTTCCACGTTATAGTGTTCGCTGGACCACCACTTGTCGAAATCTACAATGGGTGGCTGAGAAACCAATATGAGAATAATATTGACAAAAATTGGGGACCTCACAAGACCAACTCTGCAATCCCATTCTAATTCATAAATGGAATACAAGACCATGTTGTTGAAGTTAATATCAGCCGCCCATTGCGACACGGTAGTCGTCTGTCGTCCAGGCATGCAAAAAATGACGAAACTAAAAGCTTCTAGGTCCGCCATATCCAGATAGGTCATAAACCACTGCTCCAGATCAGCCTTATCGTAGAACAAGGTTGGTCCCTCGATCATGTTCATGGCAAACAATGCGACAAGACTTGGAGCTAATTCCAGTCCTTTGAATCCCTTGTGACCCAAGGTAACCAAATAAGGAAGGGAGCTAGAATTGACATTGAAAGGCACAACACCTGAGCCAAGCTTCCGTTTAAGATTTGCCTTGGTTCTAGGAGGAAATGCTTCTGTCTTCTTGTTGTGCTTCAGCTTGCTGATGACGTACGTGGTGCGTAACCATCTCAGCTCCTTCATGTCATCGTCATCAACTTGTGCTCTATCTTTGAAAAACTCAAAATCTTGCTCTTCACTACAGGCGACGTTGCAAAATTCTGCAATGCCTTCCTGCAGAGCACGATTCCTCATCAAGATAATGGCAGAGTCCTTGGCATCCTGCATTTTAGAGTTCCTGGTTTTCCTCAACAAAATTGTCATATCCAATATTTTACTCTGCAAATCTTTGGTCTCGCCATCCGTCAATTCCATGATCCTCTTCATGAAAGCCTTCTCAGATAATTTTGGATCTGGTTTTTGAAGGAGCTCTCCATTGTTGTCCTTCAACTGGCCCCTCCGCCGCAATGCCTAGGTCTCAGTCCATTTTTTCCAGATATCATGATTGCAGAGAATGAGGTCATATTGATCAACCACTCTTGTTTTTCTTGGGGTCTTCTTTTTCTTTCCGTCCTCGTCATCTACGTCGTCATCCTAGTGACCTTCAAGGAGGACATATCTGCATAGCCTCTAAAAAAATTTTCACTTCTCGGAAGGTGGCTTGTTACTTCTAGGTCGAGGTGGACAACCCAATGCCTTCCATTCTTGCCTTGCATGTATCATTTGATCAAGATATGGGTTATAGGCAAGTTGAATGCAAGTTAGTGTAAACTGTACATGTAAATATCCTAACCGCTAAAACAGACTACATGAATACTTTCTCAATTTGCAGGTCGAGAAAGCCCCCAATGTGATAGAGTTAACTGCATAGAGTAGTTTCTCAACTCGCAAGTCAAGAAATCATCCCACGTCGCTCGTACAAACTTTCACGACTCACGGGTTGGGAAAGCCCCCAATACGATAGAGCATACTGCACTGGTGTAGTTTTTCTACTCGCGAGAGAAAGCTCCAAAGATGCTACAGCAAGCTACCATAGAACTGCAGATTCCAAAGGATCGCACCATCCAGTGGGGTTTCTCGACTCCAGAGATGAGAAAGCCCACCAGAGCCAAAACGGACTGCATGGATGATTTATCGACTCGCGAGTCAAGAAATCACCCATGCAATCTACTTTGGCATCTGGAAGGCCTTTCTCGACTTTTGAGTCAAGAAAAGATTCCATATGCCATACTGGAATCCCAAATTCCAAAGCCTGGCAGCACCCAATGGGCTTTCTCGACTTGTGAATCGAGAAAGCCCCCCATGCGCTAAAACAGACTACATGCCATGCAGTCTGTTTTAGCGTATAGGGGGCTTTCTCGACTCGCGATGGTACACCCCGGTGCTACATAATAGAGATTATTCAGTACCTAATGTAGTTGGCACTTATGCTATGGTGTTTTGGCAGTGGCTGATGCTGGCCAGCTCAATTGGAGGTGTTTCGGCCGACAGGATCCTACACTCCCGCTAACCATACAGTTCCTTTATCCGTTGTGGTACCTCCTTTCTCGTCTGCAGTACTTGAGCGGTCCTCACCGAATGCTGGCCATCTACGACCCAGTATCTGACAATTTTTCCCTTTAGATCCTCCTCCGTGCTTCAAGGATACAAACTCACCAGTTCCTCTATAAAATGGAATCACGTCAGCTGGCATGGGGTCTGCCACGGGATGGCGGACCATCAAGTTCAGGATCTTGAGCATGTGCTAGGATTAAACTCCCTGAGATTAAACAGCACTGCATCCTCGATGCATACCTTTAGGAGCTTGATGTCGATCTTCAGCTTATGCCCTATCCCTAACAAATAGTACTGAGCCAGTGATTCCATCTTTTGTGCACCCCACTGCATCAACTTCATCTGCTCGTTCTGGTCCATAAACTGAGAGTCCTCTATTTCCTCTTCTTCTGTTTCTGAACCATCATCCTCAATCCCATGCTCTTCACTATTCTGCCACTGATCAACAACTGGATTTACATAAGGCACCACATCCCTCGAAACCCTAGAGTGCTTTAAATTCTTCAACACATTGGAAGTGGACATCCCGCTATTAGAAAACTTCGCTCGCACTCTAGAAATCTCCATACCCAGCTCCTTTGATGTCAGGGTGCCTTCCTCTTTCATTCCTTCCAGGTCTTCCCAGCCCAGATATAATTAATCGGTGTGGCCCTTTTGTCTATGCCTTTCTTTATTCGTAGAGGCCAAGGAATAACTCGTTACTGACAAGGCTTTAGTGTGGAAAAACTTGCCCTTCGGCACGTCTTCAATGGACAAGGAGATGTGCTTGTCATCTGGTGCAGCTACATAAATCACAACCCCAACCTTCTTGTATTTGTCACCTGAGCCTTTCTTATCTCTGTACCAAAATAACAAATCTTTCTCCTTCCCCGACACTGTGACATCCACATACCACCAGCAATTCGATGATGTATTGAGCTGCTTAGTTTCCAACCCCTGGATAACAAAGAATGGTGTCCGACCTGTAATGACGAGCTCTTCTACCTTAAAACCTAACAAGAAAGGAAATATTTTTGGTGCTGGTAGATGGAGGAAAGAGGGTTAACCAGAATCATACCAGAACTCTTGGTTTTCTGCCTCTTCGTGCTTCCCGTCGCCGCGGACTTCTCGCTCGACGTCTTGTTGGAGCCTTGATTCGACATGGTCTGGTAATGTTTACCAGTGCTTGAAAATGTCTCTCCAGAACTCGTCAGACGTCGCGATGTTCTTGTAAATTTCTAACTAAATTCCCACCTCTCGAGTCAGGGGGTTTTTTTAAGGGTTTTTTTT